>JBBPTJ010000486.1:0-13303 GCA_038094035.1 Pulveroboletus aff. ridleyi
TAGTATATATACATAGAATAACACTATAGGAAACAGAATAGTACTAGATCTTGACAAGATACTGTGCAATTCATTTTTCCACACACATGGACTTGAAATGGTCAGATTATATCGATCGAAAGTGAGCAGACAAAGCAACCAAATGTCTTAGTATCTAGTATGGGCACCCTTAGCCTTCAGTAGTGCCTGTACACATTCTGGCATACTCTCGTATAACTTCGCAATGTAATCATCTTCAATATTCCCCCATTCCTCTATTAGCGCGTTCCATAAACCCTTGCAACTTGTCAGGAGCGATGTGCGGCTGCGCACACGACGTTCCAAATACTCCCAAACGTGTTCAATGATATTCATATCCGGGCTATTTGGTGGCCAACTGAGTGTATCGACTCGATTTGTGCTGAACCATTTGAGGGTGAGCTTGGCTGTATGCTTCGGGTCGTTGTCCTGTTGGAAATAGATGTCCTTTTTCTTGATCCTGAGGTCGCTAAGGGTCCTGAGAAAGTCCTCAGCGAGAATCTGCCAGTAGATCTCGCCATCCATAATCCCCTCAATACGAGTGATCCTCCCAAGTCCCTGAGCTGTCATGCACCCCCAAACAATGACATTACCACCACCGTGTTTGACTGATTTTTTCATGAAGCGCTCATCAAAAGCTTGATCGGGTGCCCTCCAACACCATTCACGGCCATCCAACCCAAAAAGGGCAAACTTTGACTCATCAGAGAAAACGACCGCCTTCCAATTTTCCACGGTCCAGTCAGCATGGGCTTGTGCCCATGCTAACCTCTTTTGCTTGTGAGTTTCCGTTAAGAGCGGCCGCTTGCGACGTACATAAGCTTTCAGGCCACATTGGCGGAGTCTTATGCGAATGGTCTGGGGATTAATGGAGGGGAAGAATTTCCTCTGAAGGTCTGCAACGTCGTGTGCTTGGCCTGCAGCAAGTTTCCGAACAGCGACACGAGTGTCATGAGGGGTGAACAGAGGTGGACGACCAGTTTTAGGGGCAACATAATGGAAGTTCTCAGATTGAGCATAGCGGTTGAAGATGCGCTTGACCATAGTACGATGGAGACCATATTTTTTGGCAATCCCAGCATCTGTCATTCCAGCATCTCGATCCCGACAAATACGAGCTTTCTTTGTGGGTGAGGTGTATTTGCCCATAATAGTGAGATAGATTCGAGGTTAATGGGAGGCGTGCAGATGTTTGGTGGGGGCTGGGGGCCTGTTACCATGCAGCGAGACTGGTCTTTCTACCTGCAGTATCCACCAAAATATATAATGCACAGCATGACTTCACTTATTATCATCACAACACATCGCTCAATTGACATACTTGAAAAAAAATTACATGAGGATGAAGCCTAGATACAGGATAATGTACTGGTACAATTACAATGACTGATACTTTATTGTTGCGGTCAAACGAGCGGGAACTTCATAAAAAATGACATTGTGCATTACCTTTTTGAGATACTGTACATCAGCAACCTCACTTATCTGAAGTTGGTGGTCCCACTCATTGTTCTCCTTCATCAGGTTCTCTCTCAGACATCATAGCTGGGTTACCAGAGCCCTCCAAACTGTTTGCTGTTTTTTCCCCCTAGCAGCTTTCTATGTTGGCCATCTTTCCTGGAATAGCTGTAGTACAGTGTCAGATATTCCTATACTTCAATGATGCTTCTCTTTGTACTCCTTTGAAGAAGGCCCTGCCTCATTCTCTGGGATGTTTTGCTAAGTCTCAGCTTCTTCTTCCTCCATATCTTCATCTGAGCCATGGTAGTAGGTTGCCTGATATTCAGATGCAGCATAATCCTCCTCACCATCAGACATTACAAAGGATAATCAAGGTAGACTGGAAAATGGCACCTGACATATATTTCTTTCAATATGCTCACACATTGTCATAGCCAGGTAGCCAAGGTTACTTAATAAATGAAATACATTCCCCCAGATGAAGTAACATATGTGGCCAATTGATAGAATCACATTGCATCCAGATCAAGTAGCTGAGGGTCTGGACTCAGCTCTATCTAGCTGAGATAGCATACCAATGAAAGGATAATATCCATTGTGTAATTTGTTGCCAAATATACATGATATGACATTGATTGATTTGGTATCCATCTTTTCCAACCAACACTACTCTGTATTTCATCAGTCTACAAATGCTAAAGAATCCCTACAACTGAAAGATCAACCTGAAAAGGTTTACTTGTGTAACATGGGTCAAAAATGACTCTAGTCAGATTGGATCCCACTGAGAGCACAACATAATCAGTGCAGTCTATCTCAAGCAAGCCTGGCACTTCTAGCTCTCAAGTTACTTTTGGTTGTGATATGTATGATCTTCAGCACATTTTAAGATGTTATTATAATGATGTTTTGTCAAGGCTGGGTGATGAAGGGGCAGGATTTGGATTTGATGAGATACAGCTATCTGATTGTGCCTGAAAAATGTACCAAACAATGGTTTCTGCAAGCATGCTTATCTGAAGGCTCCCCTAGACTTCAAATGATTATTTCCAGGAATAGGTCCCTCACAAGGATGATATCAGGAACTGAAAAGACACAAGTGAGAGCATCGAGCTCAGACTGATGTAGAGATCAGAAGAAATGATGAATACCAAGTGTGAGGAATAAGTACAGCGTATCAACAGGTTTATATACATATGGAGGAGTTTAGGGTAGGTGTGGGAAGGATGAGTCATATGCTGACTGATGCTCACTAATCAATGACGTCGTGATGAGTCACTGGCTTGGCGATGATGTAGGGTCTAGGCCAATGATGTCACGGAATGTTCTGGAAGGATTGTGAAGAATTGAGATAAGATAAAATAAAGGAAAATAGAGGAAATGAAAACGAAAGTTCTGTCATCACCCCCTTTTCAAGAGTTGTCGTCCCGATTGACCAATATTCCTTCAATGATGGGTTCGTCTCCCAGTTGGGGCACATCAAAGAGGTCAGATGGGAGGCAGGTAAGAGAGGAGGTGAAGTTGCGGAAACCCAGGTTGTGGAACACTGCAGTCACCGAGGACGAGCAGAGTGTGCAATCGCACAGCTGAGCGACGACAAAGTCGAGGGAGCAGATGGCATCAGGGTGGGTTTTGTGGAAGGCCTCGACCTTGGCGTGAGCATTGACAAGGTTGAAGACAGGCTCCCAAGTATGTTCCTCAGGGGGATAGCCTTTCCAGTGGACTAGGTACTCGGTTCTCCCTCATCGAGACCTTGAGTCGATGACTTTCTTGACCTTGTACTCCTCTTCTTGTGCAATGATGACTGGAGGGGGGCGTGATTCCGCCTCGGTCTGACCAGGGGTGGTGGACGTTACGTAGGGCCAGAGCTGAGATTCATGGAAGACCGGGTGTATACCTCGCCATGTCTTGTCAAGGTTCAGCTTGTATGCAGCTGGTCTGATTTTCTTGACCACTTTGAAGGGGCCGTGCCGCTTGTCAGAGAGCTTCTTTGATGGGTGGTCAGTTCTGATGTTCTTCCCTTCTAGCAGCACTAAGTCTCCCTTCTGATAGTCAGGTGTCTCGTGCTGTCCAGTCATGGTATTTCTTCATCTTGGCCGAGGCTAGGTCGAGTGCCGCTTTTGCCTGCTCATGGGTTTGTTTCATCCTATTGGCAAAGGCATATGCGGACTCGTTCTTTACCTCCTGGTGTACGTCGGTGCAAATGAGGGGTTGCTGCCCATAGTTCAGCAGGAAAGGGGAGGTTCTGGTGGCACTAGACGACTTGGAGTTGTGGGCAAACTCTGCGAGCGGGAGCCATTCCGTCCAGTCGCTTTATCAGTGGTTTACATAGAGGTGGAGGTACAGCTCCACCTCAGAATTGAGCCTTTCTGTCTGACTGTCTGTTTGGGGATAGTAGGTAGTTGAGGAGTTACCTTCTATATGAAGGAGGGAGTAGAGATCCTTCATGAAGTGCGACATGAACTGTGGACCCCTGTTGGATATGACCTTCCGGGGTGTTCCATGAAGTTTGAACACGTGATCCTTGAAGATCATTGCCACATCTTGGGCTGTCACGGAACTGGAGGTGGGGAAGAGGTGCATCATCTTCGAAAGTCAGTCTACCACCACAAGTATGGCGTCTTTTCCGTTTGACGGAGGTAGTGGCCTGATGATGTCGACTGAGATGACCTCCCACGGAGCGGAGGGGGTCTCGTTGGGGTGAAAGGGGGTTTGTTTGCCTTGTGTGCATGTTTTCTTCTTTTGACAACGATCACAGGCAAGGACGTAGGCGAATATTTCCTGGCACATCGAGGGGCAATAGTACTTGGTCATGATCAGATCCCTCGTGCGTCGAGTGCCAGGATGACTGGCGAGCGGGTGGTCATGGTTCTCCTTTAGGATACGGAGACGGAGATTGCAGTCGTTAGGGATGTAGAGGAGTTCTTTCCAGTGGAGTAATCCGTCTTTTTCCTTCCATGGGGAACCTGGCTTCTTCAACCTTTCGACAGCGAACTTTTCTCGCTTGTACTGGAGTTTAGCGATGAGGGTTTTGATGGGTAGGGGTGTGTTGGTGGTTTTCACGCAAACGGTGATGAAGAAAGTGCAGTTGTCGGAGGTGGAGGGAGGCGAGAAAAGATGATCCGGGAGTAACACCTGTTGTTTATTGTCACCTTTTACCCCCTTTTCAAAATCTGGCCTCTGGGACAGTGGATCCGCAGGATTCGTTTTACCCAGGCAATGTGTAAAGTGGTAATCGTACTCTTGAAGAGTGAGTTGCCACCAGGCTTGTCGCCGTGAGAGATCTTGTGGTTGATGGAAGAACATAAGGTTGTTGTGATCTGTCAAGATTTCGAAGGGATGGGCAGTGCCAAGCAGGTAGTGGTGCCACTCTTTGAGTGCGAACATCACCACTAACATTTCTAGGTTGGCGGCATGGTAATTGCGTTCGGCGTCATTTAACGAACATGATATGAACACCACGGGATGCCAGACGTCATTCTGGCATTGGGATAGCACTGCTCCAAGACCTACTCCTGATCCGTCTGTTTCGATTCGGAATGGATCATCGTCCATGGGCATGGCGAGGGCTGGTGCCGAGGAAATGGTGTCCTTAAGTGTGACGAATGCTTGTTGACATGAATCATCCCACAGGAAGTCCTTCTTTTCTGACGTGAGTGTGTTAAGGGGTCGTGCAATATGCATGAAGTCCTTGACGAATCGTCGGTAGAAGTTGAGGAAGCCAAGGAAACCACATAGCACCTTTCAAGTGGTGGGTATGGTCCAGTCCTTGATGGCTTCGACCTTCTTGGGTTCCATTTTTACTTGGTTGTGAGATATGATGATCCCAAGAAACTCGGTTTCCTGTACTTCGAACTCACATTTGTCGTGGCGGAAGTATAAGTGCTCTTTTCGGAGTATGGAGAGCACTTCTTTGATGATCTTCTGATGTTCCTCTAGTGTCTCCGTGAAGATCATGATATCGTCGATGTATACAACTACTACCTCTCGATTGATAAGATCTCGGAAGAGGGAGTTCATCATAGTTTGGAAAATGAAGAGCTCTTCTTCTTCGTCGTCATCGTCATCGTGATAAAGGGGGGGAAGGTGGTCATTGTGACACGTGAACTTTACCTCCCCTTTAGGCCAGTTGATGACGGGGTTATGGATTTTTAGCCAATCATAACCTAAGAAGATTGGCATGGACTTTAAACCGGTGACTGCTAGGCAGATTTTCTCTTGGTGGTCCTGTATCTTCATGTCAACCACTACAAACTTGTCAATCTTCCCTTCCGCATTGAGAGATCCATCTGCATTGTAGACGGGCATTGGTATGGGGAGGCGGTGGGTGGGAAAGTGATGCTCTTCAACAAATTTTTGATCTATGGATGAGCCTATGCACCCAGAGTCTACTAGGCACGTGGTGGTGAATGTGCCTCCGTCATCCTTGATAATCATGGCGGGTAGTTCGAGTGAGTTCTTAATGAGTCGTCTGACCAAGGCTTGAACATACCACAGTTTACTTTGGAGGTCCCAGATGACCATCTCCGCTTGTTTGGGGGGTAACTGTGCGAGTTGACGTATTAAGTCCTTGGTGACTTCCATTCTCCTGGAGTCGTGTACAAAGGACTTGAGGTGCTCTAGGGCTCGTTGGTGGTCTCCATGAACCTGTCGCTGGATCCACACTATGGACCATGGATCAACGGTGTTCGTTTTGTGTCGGAGGCGTCTGACTCCTGTTGACCCGAAGCCCTTGACATCTCTTTTAGTTTCCGAGAGTTTAGGGACTTCTTTGACTGGGGGGGTCAAAATTTTCTCCAGGATTAGCTGAGCTATCTGATTGCCTTTCTTGACCTCGAACATTTTATCGGAGTTATTGACAAGCAATACTTTCACCTCCCCTCTGTAGTTGGAGTCAACAACACCAGCTCCAGTGGTTATCGAGGACTTGACGGCAAGGCCGGATCGTGGTGCAATACGGCTGTAATGGCCAGTGGGGATTTCTATAGATAGGGCCATAGGGACAAGACTTTGCCCATGGGCCGGGATGGTGGTGTCGGTTGTGGCATGGAGGTCATAACCAGCGGCTCCTTGACTACCCCTTGTGGGGAGCAGAATAGACTTGTCCTCCTGTTTGACTTTGAGGGGTGGAGGTTCCCTTCGTAGGATTCACACTTCCGGCGATGACTCACTCACGGAAGGCATTTCCTGGGTCTCCTTGACTTCTGAAACAGACAAAACGGCAAATTTATTGTCCGAACGAGAAAACGACATATCTTTTACATGAGGAGGGGGTCGACCTATACCTACTCCTCCTTTCCAAAACCCAACTCATTCTTGTCGACAGTCTTCATCATCTCCACCAACTCCCCCATGTTCTTATAAAAGATCTTGCACCCCTTATATTCAAGGTGACGAATTGTGCAATGTGGGCAAGGAGGGTGGTTGGCACAGGGCCAGGGCTTTCCACATTTAAAGCAGAGTCCTTCGGCTCTGGCCTTGCCGATATCCATCAGTACTCCTTGACTGCCAAAGACCCCGGGTTGGTTCAGATCAATCTTCAGAGGAACGGGATTACTGGGGCGGGGAGTGGAGGAAGAGGCTTGTCCCAGCCGGTACCACGTCTGGGGTTTAACTCCTGATTCGCGAGCCTTCCTCTGCTGGAGTGTAGCTTTGGCACGAACAAGATACTTCTCCCAGACTTTGAGGGAGTGAGAAAAAGCAAGGGCAGTGTTGGAGGTCTCAGCGAGGGTGATGATTTCTTTATGTACACCCTTTTGCACAAGGCACAAGAGCAACTTCTTGGTCTCCTCACTGACAACAAGGTCGGATTCACGAACCAGTTAGAAGAACTGGACAAAGAAGTCCTTAATGGACTCATTGCGTCCCTGTTTGAGTTCCTGTAACTTATCGTATGCCTCCTGTGCACGGGTAATGGATAGGAAGTTGGCGTCCAGTTTGCCCATGAACTTGGCAAAAGTATCTGGGTAATAGGGAAGCCTCTCATCGTGGTAGGCATCTGTGTACCTCTGAGCGGCATTGGTTTCATTTCCTCCGAGGAATCCGAGGGCAATGACGATCTTCTATTTGTCTGTGGGGGTCTCGTCAAACCCAAGGAGGTACATATGGAGGGAGTTCTTCCACAAGGGGTATCCTTTCTTGTTGCCCTTAAAAATGGGCAGTTTCTGAGCCCAGGATTTACCCAACTTGGGGCCAGCTGGACGGGGAATTTTGGCGGGTTGCGGGAGTGATTGGCGGCCTCAGGGGTGTGCCAGACCGTCGCCATGGGAAGAGGAGCCGTCCCAGTCAGAGGAGGGTGGGGTGGTGGCACGTTTCTTACCCTTTTTGGAAGAGGGCTTTTTCTTCTTAGCTTTGAGTTCACACCGGGCTTCATCCTCCGCTTGTTGCTGTGCCTGGGCACGGAGGAGGTGTATATCAGGGACAGGCAGTCTGCCATGAGTGATGGGGTCGTAGTGGTACCAACCTAACCAGTTGTCGTATTGCTCCTCAAAGGAGAACCCTTCGGTATCTTTGTTGTAGAAGAGAGAGACGGGGGGTCACCGTGTGTAACCCTCTTGACTTCCTTCTTTTTCTTGGTGCCAGAAGGAGAAGCTTCTGACATTCTTAGTGAAACGATGGGGAAGGAATCAGAGGACTGAGGGGACGACACATTTAGAGGCTGTCGAGATAGTCGAGGAGGAAGATGTTGGCCTCAGAGAATCCACAGTCGAGTGCGTGGTAGTTTGTGAGGGTAAGGGGTCAATAGTGGTACACCTCAGCGTCCACGGGAACCACAAGTTCTTGGATGGCTCAATGAGCCTCAAGGGTGACGGGTTGGTAGTGAAGGGTTCCTACTTCCAGTAGGAAGGCTGGTAAGGGGATGTTGTTGGGATCAACCGAAACCCTTAACCCTGGTGAAGGAGTTCAGGGTCTAGGAGGGATCGGGATGGGAGGGCAGCGTGCTTGAAGGGAGTGGCAACCAGCAAGTGTTGATGGAGTAGGTATTTGCTGGTATCGGCGACCCGAGTGAGTGACACCAATAGATGAGTGGGTAGTGGGAATGATGGGCGCAGCACGTCTATCGAAGGTCCCCCTTATGGGCTTCCAATCGACTCAGCAGAAGGTGGGATTATGGTAGAAGAACTAGGGCGAGCGAAAGGCTCAGCAACCTAGGCAGGCTAGACAGTAGGTGGGTGGCGGGATCGCAAAGTGCGACGGCACCAAGAGTACACTTGGTATTATATCAGGAACTGAAAAGACACAAGTAAGAGCGTCAAGCTCAGACCGATGTAGAGATCAGAAGAAACAATGAATACCAAGTGTGAGGAATAAGTACAGCGTATCAACAGGTTTATATACATATGGAGGAGTTTAGGGTAGGTGTGAGAAGGATGAGTCATATGCTGACTGATGCTCACTAATTGATAATGTTGTGATGAGTCACTGGCTTGGTGATGACATAGGGTCTAGGCCAATGACATCACAGAATGTTCTGGAAGGATTGTGAAGAATTGAGATAAGATAAAATAAAGGAAAATAGAGGAAATGAAAATGAAAGTTCTGTCAGATGAATTCCTGCAAGCTCTGTTGGACATGGAAGTACCCTCTGAACCCTGAGAATGTAGTATATGTATGCTATCAAGATGGTATTTATCAGTGTTCAGACTGTTTTGGCCAGCCACTGTTTTGCACTCAGTGCTGTTAGGATCTGCATCAGAAAAATTCCTTTCACCAGATCCAGCAATGGACTGGAGCATTCTTTGAAGATTCATCTTTAATAATGGTGCACAATCACAATTATTTCTTAATATTAACTGTTGCGAACTATGAGAGCACACACCACCGGCCTCGGCTTCACAGGCTATTACTGAGCCTGGCGAGGTAAGAGAAGAGAAGGTGAGCTCATGTGCACTAATCACCCGTAAGGTAGCGGGAAGACAAGTAGTCAAAGCTGGGGACGCCAGCTGAGACACTTGGGTTTATATAGTACAGAGGATAGTGCACAGACCATAGGGTCCATGGGATAAACTACTATACATGGCTAGTACAAGTACACGACTGTGAGAGAGTTTCCATCAGGGTTAACGGAGATTAAAGGGGCGTGCCAGCCATGAGGCATGACGTCATATGATGTCATGGTCTGGGCCCAGGTCACGTGACCGAGAAAAGAAAGGGGCATGAAGATGGTTCGTAACATTAACAAGTCAGATGATATTGAAATAGACTGGCTTTCAACTATATCTTGGTCATGATGGGGACCCTTGTTTTACAGGTAGCCATGAATGTCTGAGTAATTCAGGAGGACCTATACCCATGGATGAAGAGGCATGGGATAACATTGACCAAGATGATGTGCCTTTGCACCTTTGTCCACTGAACAGATCTGATTGTCTGACTGTGGTTGATGTGACTGGCATCCATTTCACCACAGTTAACTACTGCACATGCACTGGATCAGACCCCAAATATCTTCAATTGCTGAAATCCAGGCTTTATCCAGCAACCTTGCAAATGCCAAGGACTGCATTTACATTTACCCTGCTAGATGACTTTCTCTGAGATAATCTAGAGTGCAGCACATTAGGCATGAACTATTACAGCAAGCTCCAAAGAATAATCTCAAATGTCTGTTTCAGTCCCATTTCTATCCATTCATCAACTCAGGAAATGGCAGGACCATTACTGAGAGTTGCTTTGGGTTGCAAGACAATGGAGGCTGCCCAAACTTTTCAAGTGGAATGGTATTTCTTGCCAGTGACCAACATCTGACCCAGTGTAAGGTGGTTATAGTATTTAATGCTCTGCACTTTGTCCTTACTTCTTACTCATGCTGGTGAAGTGTACCAAGTGATATTCACAGATGAGCATGTAGGAGTAGTATGAGAATTGGCCCATTACCAGAATGGGCCTCTCCTTTTCTATCTACATACCATGCATGTGATTACCTTATATCACATGCACTTATGAGTATGTGGTCAGGGGTTACTACCCCATATAGTATCTACAGGGGCTATTGCCCCTTACACCCTCCCCCTGTAGAGCCAGTAGTGGCTTGGAAAGAAGGGAAGCACAAGTAATATATTCAAAAATATCAGATAGAATGAATATGAGATAGAAGTAGGTAAGCAATATATGAGATGAGATATGTCAGGACAGTTGAGATACAGAGAACATTCAGGACAATGAGTACTAAGTGGAAATGAAATTGGAATGGTAGGAACAAGAGAAAAAAATGAAAAAAACAAGTGAGAGTTGAATCTTATGTGAGTCCCAAGGAGGGAGGCCAATCACATTTGTGACTGGTCCTCCTTGAGTTTGCTGTCCTCAAAGTGGTCCTGCTACATGGAGAAGCCTCCCCCATCAGCATCGCCACAGTAAATGTGAGGCACATCATATGCTACAATGGCCTTGCTGAATTGCTAGAGGAGGGCTGAATCCCTCAGGACACTGGGATGGGTGACCAAGGGAGGCATGTCCTCTGGGAAAACCTCAATCCAACAAGCCTCCTGCTCATACCACTCCAAGGAGTGGCTGAGAGACTTGTTAGCAACCTTAGCCCTGTAGTCAGTCCTCAAAGAACCATAGAGATCCCAGGTGGCAGCGTTTTCATCATCTCCAGCAAATCAAGCATTTCTCAACCCCATTGACAAGCCCTTGTACAGCATCATCAGTGATGTGGGGGGTAACCCCATTAGCAACTAGGTATGCTATGATGTCTGTGAAGGTGACTCCCTTGTGGAAGCCACTGGCCCAGGTGGACTTTCATCCCTGAGCAGGTCCAACCTTGGCCCAGTCAAGGAAAGACTTGTACTGCCACACTATACAGTCAATGTGCCCTCAGGGCATGGGTGCAATTTGGTCCATGAGAAGGCCCCTCATCTGGTGTCAGGTGGAAGCATTCAGTTCTGAGTCAGGGTCATCTGGGATGATGGGAGTGCCAGTGGCCCTGGGGAATACCTTCCAGATCATCTAGCACTGGTCATCAGTAGGGCACTTGTGCTGCCACTGCTTGACATCCACACCCTGTCAGGGGTATTGAATGACAGAGCATCACAAGGAAGGAGGGGCTTTTTCCCTGATAGGGTGACTGGGCCTTGTGGTCAGCCCTTAGAAGAGCTACCCCTCTTCTGGGTAGCAAAGGATGTGGACCCTGACAGCTGGTCTGTAACACATAATGTGAGGGGCATGCTAGAGCTCTGCTCCCAAGTAGATGGAGCAATGTATTCCTGGGAGGTTGTGGTGCCTCCCTTGACACTGGTCAAGGTAGCTGTGGCCAGACCAGACATGATGTGCTCCTCAAGCACTGGGGCAGCAGGCTGGGTGCCTGCATCTGAGGAGGCTTGGGCTGCCTCCTTCATGGCCTCCTTTTTCTTTTTGGCCTTTTCAGAGGCCCACATAGGGGGTCTCTATTCTTTCATCATGGCACACATTACTTCACTGGCACCTAGGTCACAGTGCTTCCTCCAGAGATGGAGGAAGGTGAGCAGGTCCTGAGCCTGCTTGAGATGAGGGGCCTTTCCCTCTTGTTTGTTTTGTACCCTGGCAAACAGGGCACAAACACTGTCTCCAGTGTTGTAAAGACAGATGGGGCCCATAATGCCCCTGTCCATGCAGACAGTGAAGGTGGTAGACCACCGAGGAGGAGTGGGGGGATGGATCCCCTTCAAGATGTTTTGAAGGGAAGCCTCAAGAGACTCCCCTTGGTATGTGTAGAGGTTACCCTCTATTCTAATGAATAGGGTGTGCATACCCTTGGAGTCAATGGCATCCCCTAGGATGAGGACACCCTGGGGGAACTCTGACCAAGTGAATGCAGGAAAGAGATTCCCCTGGACAAGCAGTGGTGGAGGGGGCTCATCTACAATCATGTCCTCATAGGGGAGGACAGGAGGTGGCTCAGGAAGGGGAGAGATTGCTCTCTCCTTCTTCTTGTGAGAGGGAGCTACAGGCAGAGCCTGCATGAGAAGAAGAAGGGGGGGAGTGTCAGGACCTGCCTGCACCCCAAAAGAAGAGGCAGGTGGTTGGGGAGCCACCACAAGTGGAATGGGAGGGGGAGCACCAGAGGTACCTCCTGAAGACATACTAGGGCATCATGTAGATGGGAAATTTTGTTGCAAGCCTCCACAAGTGAGGAGTGGAGGTTGTGATGGTCACATTGGAGGTGGTCAATACAACCCACCAAGTCAGCATATGTGTCATGCCAACATAGATGAGCTATTACGCTTGATCCCAGAGGGTCAGGTGTGAACTCAGTGAAGGTCCTAAGAACTAAGACAAGGGGATACCTTGCAATTGGCAAGGTCAAGGGTTTGTCCTGGCACCTCCAGATGATAGACTTCCCAGTGACATGGGTGAACCAAGGATGTATCCCTTGTAATCAGGATGGGATGCAGGCAAGAGCTAAAGTGCTCACTCAGGTGTAGAGCAAAGACACACGAAGAGGGGAGTTAGGATTAGATAAGCCAAGTAGGTCTAAGCTGAGGAACACAGGTGCTACTTGGGGGTTTATATACAGTGAGGTGCAAAACCGTTACAATGTTTGGTACTTTTGGAGTGTGTGTGATGTAGTATCTGAGGGTGTGGGAATTTCGCTTAGCTTTAGTGGGGGCGTGGAAACTACTAACCCTTGGCTACAAATGTTGTCCCTGAGTCATGTGACCATGTGTGAATGCTGTGGAGATATACCCATTTTAATCCACATATGTCATTGTAACAGTCTTGCACCTTTCATATTAAGTAGGGTATTTGGCAAATATCAGTACTTGGTATGACCTCCTTTGGCCTTAAGCACTGCCTCAACCCTCCTAGGCATGCTTTCAATCAACTTCTGACACTCCCCAGATGC
>JBBPTJ010000488.1:0-13278 GCA_038094035.1 Pulveroboletus aff. ridleyi
CCCCTTACTCTGATTCAGACTTTGTTCATTACAAAGAAAAACAAAAAGACAAAATTAGTCTATTTACATGGCCTCCAGTTTCTCTGGGGCTGCCTCTGTCTCCATCTCCACCTCTGCCTCCACTTCTACCTCCTCCATCTCCTCCGTCTGCACCTCCATCTCCATTCTCTCCACCTCCAGGCCCCTACTTGTCTGCATCCCTGCCTCCTCGTACATGCACCCTTTCGCCCAGAGCCCTGTATTCTCCCTCCAGAGCTCCCTCAGCTCCTCCTGCAACCCGCCCACATCCTCTCGCAGGAGCGAAAAGCTCCCTGCAATGGAGCCAAGTGACCCTGTGACCTTCGTGAGAAGGGCCATGAGGGCGTCTGGGGTGGGGTACAGAGGGGCTGGTACCACGACCTCCACCCAGGCCTTCTTGTGAGGCGCCAGGCAGTCTTCCTCATCCTCTTCGTCCACCTCCTCATGGTCCTCTGGGGCCTCCTTCCTCTTGCAAACAAGGTGGCCATGCGCGCACACACAGCATGACCTTCCCTTCGACCCCTGTTGAGGGGGATGGCACTCCTCACCCTGTTGCATGCATCACATGCATGGGGTCCACCCAGAGTTGGTGGGTTCGTGTCCTCATTTCAGGGCCCAAGCCGATGTCAACAGCCCATCTTCGTTCCCCTCATCTTTGCTGGGAAACTCGATCATGTCCTCCTGCGGACCTCCATTAACTACATCCAGGGTCCAATGAATGGACCATGCACCTGGTTCCGCCCCATCGCCCTCGCCTTCCCCTTCTCCTTCACCCAGGTCTTGTCTTGCTCCTTTCGCGCCTTCTTGAGGCATTCCTCCCAGATGGCCTTAGCCCGCTCCTCTGCTGCCTTCCTACACTCCTCACATTCACACTCAACTTTCTCTGCCTGTTCCTTGTATTCGCGCTCTTTGCACACGATCCACTTGGCCTCCTCTCTCGTGCGATGTTCCTCCGTGGCCTTCTCCTCGTCGCAATGATGTTGCATTGTCTGGAGTTGCAACATGAGTTGGGCAATCTGGCCATCGATTTTGCTGGCAGTGGGCATGGTACTGGTGGGGGGTTGGTTACGCGGTGTGGTAGTAGATCATGGTTAGAAGATAGAACTGCACTACACGAGACGCAACTTGTGGGTCATTTCAAACTCCGACATGCAGACATCACGTGACCTCCACCTGGTCTCTTCTCTGGCCCGGACTTATCTGGCCTCAAGGGCTTGGCCTTAACAGGGGGGCACTGTCATATCCACTTCAATCTCCAATCCCCAGACTTCTCACTCAGACTTCATCTCTTTTGTATCAGACTCCATTCCCTTAGCATCGGACTTTCCCTGCCTTCCTTATTTAGCATTCCCTTTGTACTTTCGACCCTCCATTTCCTAGTTACAACCCTTAGGCCCATCCCTTAGACCCTTCGCCACACCATATGCTCATACTACATATATTCCCCATCTCCACATGCTTCCCTTTTACCCAACGTACCTTATCATACAGTCCTCCATTCCTCTGTCCAAACTCCAGACTGGACTTCAGTATATAAACCTCCTGTGTTCTGCTTCTATACCTCAGTACGAATATCAAATTAGTCACCTCCTGTCTCTCGTCCAATTCCCTCCTCTCTCCCTACTCTCCTCTCCCCTCCTATGAAATACGAGGACAGAGCCTAGGCAAGGGTGCGACACATAAGTCCCACACCAACGTCCTCCTAGGTACCCCCTTGCCACTCTGAACTCCGTTCATTCTCCTTACAAACTTCATCCACTAACCCTTGGACCTCTGATTGGACTTGAGTCCAGAGGACCAGACTTGACACAGGCAAGGGGCATGTGTGCTCACAGTGTGCAACATGTGGTCTTGAGTGTGTGCCTGGACCTGGCAAGGCCACTTCATGCTCGGAGTGTCAGACTGCCCGGGCTCGTTGTGACTGAGGTGGAGATGGGAGGCCAGAGCATCGGAGAAAGCATGTGAAGAGCAAGGTGGAGTTGCCTCATAAGAAGGCGCCTGTGGAGGTGCCGGAGGCGAGGACCTCAAAGGAGTCGAAGACGAGTGGGTGGAGTGTGGAGATGGAGAGGATGAGAAGGGAGCTCAGGGGGCAGATGTATCACATCATCCATTGCCTTGACTGGCAGAACTATCTGCTAGAGAGGTTGGTGGAGTTGAAGACACAGGAAGTGTACAGAGGGGGGTTGGAGGTGGAGTCAGAGGTGGGGTTGGAGGACATGGGTCTAGTGGGGAAGGAGCTAGAGGGGTTGGTTGTGGAGGTGAAGGAAGGGGAGAGGCATGAGGGGAAAGTGGAGGCGGAATTGGAGGTAGACATGGAGGTGTAGGTTGGTACCTTGGCAAATTGGAGGAGTTGCTTGTCAGGCTTTGTGAGGTCCAGGTCAATTTGGATACCAGAGGTGGAATTCTGAGACAAGTTTGGAAGCGTGATCAAGTTCCGTGGCTGGTAACCATGAAGTCTCTCCGTCGGTCCCTTCATATCTGGACCAACATATCAGATACAACAACTTGCAATTCTTTCTTTGTCTGTCCAACTTAGTGTCAAGGATCTCTGATATCTTGTACTCTGGTTCACCATTTACTTTGACCGGAGGTGGTGGGGGTTGGATGTGGTTCAGAATTGTGTTCAGAATGAATGGTTTCAATTGGGAGATGTAAAAGACCGGGTGAACGGACTTCATGGAATCTGGGAGGCAGAGGGTGAAAGAGTGGGTTCCTGCCTTGGCAATGACATTGTACAGCCCTAGGTTCTTTTCGGACAACTTCTTGGAGGGTCATGTGGAGTGGAAGTACTTCACATTGATGAAGACCGGGTCACTGACCTTGAAGTCTGGTGCTGGAATTTGCTTGGCATCCGCTGGGCCTTGGTATCGCTCTTGGGCATGAGCCATTTCTTCCCAGAGGAAGACATGGAGAGAATCAAGGTCAATGGAGTACTCACAGGCTCATGTGGAGGTTAGGTCATGCTCAGGGTGAACCGTGATATTTGGGTGGTAGCCCTTGTTAGCGAAGAATGAGAAGACTCCGGTAGTAGCACTTGGAGAATTGTTGTATGCAAACTCTGCAAGGGGCAGGAGTTCGGACCAGTTGTCCTGTTGGTAGTTACAATAAATCCGGAGGTACTGTTCCAGGATCTGGTTCATCTGTTCAGTTTGTCCGTTACCTTCCAGGTGGTGTCCGGAGGTGAAGTGGAGGCAGATATCAAGGGCTTTACCGAGTGAGCAGAAGAAGTGAGATACGAATTCGGATCCTCGATTGGAGGTAACATGGGAGGGGACTCCATGCTTGGAGAAAATGGAACAGCTGGGCCAACTCTGGAGATGTAATGGTGTCATGCATCAGGATGAAAATGCATTGCTTGGAGAGGCAGTCCACAATGACGAGAATGGCTGTGAATCCGGAGGAGGACGGGAGCTGTTTGATGAAGTTCATGGAGATGGAGTTCCATGGTCTTTCTGGGACTGGGAGCTGCTTGAGCAGTCCATAGGGGCAATGTCTGGGAACCTTCGCGCATGCACAGGTGGTACAGGAGGAGACATACTCCTTGATGAATGTCCTGATGCCAGGCCATGTATATTTGTGGTGGATCAGTTCCAGGGTGTGATTCTGGCCAAAATGTCTGGAGAGCAGGTGATCATGCTTGTACTGGAGGACTCAGAGATGGAGATCTGCAGAGTCCAGAACATATATCTGGTTATCTAGATGGAGGAATCCGTCAGAGTCGACTGACCATCGAGAGTCGGGTTCGGAGGTGGACATGTGAATGGTGGCCAGAGGGTTGGCTGGGAGGGCAGATAGGATGTCACTGTGGATAGAGTTGATGTCAAGGAGGGTGCTAGCCCAGAGGACAGGGGCTGCAAGGTAGGTTTCCCAGAGGAATGCAGTGAGTTGTTCCTGGGTGAAGATGGGGTGGAAGTTGTGCGGGTTGATGCAAGCATAGTCCTTATCCCCCCTCTTTGAGGTAGACATCCCAGTGTCTAGTGAGGGAGTCGGGCTTCACGCCAAGGTGTCTGGGGTGGAAACGCACCACCATGTTGAACTGAGAGAGGAATTCCAACCAGCAGGCTTGCTGGCAGGTCAGGAGCTTCATGGTGGTGGAGTACTCAAGGTTCTTGTGATCGGTGACAACGTTGACCGGAGTGCCAGATCCTTCAAGGTGATGTCTCCAAGTCCAGAAGGACTTGAAGATTGCCAGGAGTTCCTTGTCGTAGGTGTCATAGTTGAGCTCCAGAGCGGACAGCGTCTGAGAGTAGAAGGCAACAGGCCGGATCTCCTCATCCAGACAACAGATGGAGAGGATACCAGTGATGGCATAGTTGGAGGTGTCAGTTTCTACTATAAGCGGAGTGTCTGGAGTCCAATGGACAAGGATAGGAGCAGAGGTGAAGGTGTCCTTGAGGGACTGGAAAGCGGCAAGGCACAAGTCATCAAAGAGCCACAGGGTGCCCTTACAAGTAAGGCAGGTGAGGGGCACAATGATGTCAGAATAGTTAGCAATGAATCATCGGTAGAAATTTGTGAAACCGAGGAAGGATTGGATGTCCCGGACCTTCCGAGGTACTGGCCAATCCCAGATAGCTGTGACTTTGTTTTCAGACATCGTCAGGCTGGAGGGAGAAATCTAGTAGCTGAGGTACTCGGTGAAGTCAGTATTCCATTCGCACTTCTCAGGTTTTGCGTAGAGGTTGTGTTTGCAGAGTCTCTGGAGAACTTCCCAGACATGCTCCTTGTGGGAGGCTTTGTCTTTGGAGAAGATGAGAATATCATCCAGGTAGACTATCACACAAACGTCGAGGAGATCTGCGAAGATCGAGTTTACAAACTGCTGGAATGTTGCAGGGGCATTTGTCAGACCAAATGGCATGATGAGTCATTCAAATGATCTGTAGCATGTCTGGAACAAGGTCTTCCATTCATCGCCCTCAGCAATGCAGACCAGATGGTACACATGCTGGAGATCGATCTTGGTGTAGACCTTGGTGCAGCTTGGAGCATCAAGGAGGTTGGAGATGCAGGGGAGCAGGTAACGATTTTTCTTTGTGATCTTGTTGAGTCCTCGGAAGTCGATGCAGAGGTGGAGGGAACCTGTCAGGAACTAACCTAGAGCATAAAATATACTCAAGGATGTCCAGGCCTTCACTCTGGAAATGGGAGCGAAAGGACTAGAATATCAAGCACAAGCCTAATCTACAGGCGAGTGCTACAACTATATACTACTATACAACCCAAAACCCTAGATAAACCCTGTATCCTGGGCTGAGGGTACTTACTAATGGATATTAAATAATGATGGGAATGGAACCCTAAATATGATGGCTGAATAAGTTAGGAATGGAATGGTGTCATAGTCTAGCCTATGACGTAATGGAATGATCTAGAAGGATCTACCTGAATCTAGATAAGATGATGAAAGATAATGCCAACCTGTGACAATAAGATAAGATAAAGGAAAATAATAAGGAACAGAAATAAATAGGTTCTGTCAGAACTGTCCTTCTTGCGGACAAAGAGGACCGGAGTGGCATAGGTGGAAGAGGACAGGCGGATAAACCTGTTTTTGAGGTGTTCATCAAGGAATGTCTGGAGAGCCTCAAGCTCAGAGGGAAGAGGGAGTAGAGGGTGCCCAAGGGAGGGGGGGTACATACTTCTCAAAGTGAAGCTGCCAGGCTGGCTTGAATGGCTCTCACATCTATCTTCACTATTACATACATATATGAACAAACTGACACAATCTTAGCCAGGCAACTGAAGGTAATATCTAACACCTTACAAGGAAAAGAGAGTCTAGGAGTACACTTATCAGTCAAGGTTTTAACCCAAAACACAAGTAACCAAAGCTGGGAGTACCAGCAATGGATGCACTCCTTATATATTGTATAGGTCAGTGCACAGACCAAGCTGTGCATAGGAGGAACTACTATACATAAATAGGCTATTGGGGGAGAAAGTACACAGTTGTGAGATGATTCTATGAAGTAGAAGCAAGGTGATAGAGATTAAAGGCATGAGACATAATATTATATGATATCATGATCTAGGCCATGTCACATGATCAGAAAAAAGAAAGGGGTGAATAATAAAAATAATTAGGTCAGCATATGTACATAACAATCACATATATATCTTGGATATTAGAATTTAGATCACTGCAATGATACCTGTGTGCTGAAGAGCATGAGATTATATATAACATACTAAAATAGTTGGGCTGGTTCCAAGAACATGAATATAGCTAACTTTCTCATAATGTATGTATATTACCAAAACCTATAAATTTTGTCAAGAGTGTACCAAATCCTAATTTACATTATAAGATTTTCTTATACATTATGAGAAATTTTGTATATGCACATTCCATCCAATAGCCTGATCCTACTATGGCCTAACCCACCCATCACACTAGTATATCATTCACTTGTTTTGATGAGCTTTCTGTACTTGGTGTACTAAGTATTCAAATTACAAATGAGGGCAATCACTTGACTGACACAGTTATTACCCAGAAAGCTTGTGCCAATGTATCCTTGCAGCCAGTACAATATTTTTTCTACAGGTACACAGAGTGATTTATCCTTTATTAGTCTTCTTGATTCAATGCAGAGATGCACAGGTAAAGCATCCAGATCATTTAATTCACATAAGTGAATTGCAATCTAGGTACACCATGCATCTGCAAAATCAAATTTCAACACCTACTTTCTGATTAAATATCAAGCTGTTAAGGAGAGTGGAACAGAGCCAGCTTGAGACATGTCCTTTTCATGGGCCAAGCTTGTTTCTAACATAATCACCCTTCCATGGTTTTACCAGATCATGGATATTGGATGTCACTATGCATGTTGTTACCTATACATTCTGATTCAATAGACAGCTTGAAATTTTCAAATGAGATGGCAGAAGAGGGTCAATAGTACTTATCTCGAAATTTTGACACAGCTGTGCAGCGGCTGTGCGGGTGTGAAAGCAGACACCATCACAAGAAATGCAAGACATGATAAACCTCAATGGGTAAGGAAAATGTTTATACAGTCGACTCCCTTATAACACATACCCTCCATAACACATACTCCCTCTTAAGACATACTGTTTTGGGTTTCCTGAGTTGGTTTGCAGTGATTTCACACCCAAAACCCATAAATCCCTTATAACCAATAACAGATACTACTTTTATATGGTCAAAACACATACTTGTTCCTAGCTAGTGAGAAAAACTACCATATCAGGCATATATATTATATAATTATTTCATTTCACTGTCTCAGAATGGCAACTGCAGCCCGAAACACTGATCTCTTGCTACCGCTGTCACTATGAAACCTATCGACATTCTAAAAAAGGGGCTAACAAAGCTTTGTGATCAGGTACATGAAAGATGAGCCAATCTCACAGCTGAATTGAAGGCTGGTCGGCCTATATCAGAGGCCGATGAGGAGTGGCTTGACAGTGATGGAAATTTGATAGACGAAGAGCAAGTGGTGGATACTTTGGCTAATGCATCTGACTATGAGCAAGCTGTTGAGCAACTGGATTTTCATGGGAAAGCAGTTGTGAGGAAGCTACAGGAGATTGTTGGAGGTGGTGTTTCACTCAAAAAGCGAAAGCGTAAAGTGCTTTTAATTTTAATGATTCAACCTACTAAGTTGGAATCTTATAGGTCCTGATACTGCTGAGTCTGCCAATGTAACTCAGAGGGTTCATAAGTCTAAAGGACCTGATAAGAAGGAGAATGCCACTCTCGCACAGTGAATCAAAGTTCTCGATTGGTATCATTCCAATGGCAAGAATCAAGTAAAGACTGCAAACCACTTTCGTATGGTCTATCCTAGTCTACATCTGAAACAACCAAGGATCTCTGCATGGATTAAGGATGAAGCAAAATGGTGAGCAGAATACGAGGCCAGTACAAAATTTTCCTGCACAGCCAAAAAAATCCGCCAGACACAGAATCCCGAGGTCACGGAGATGCTAGAGCTGTGGATATCAAAAGCGATGGCCGACAATCTTTTTCTTACAGGGGATGTTCTCCGTCAGAAGTGGAGACACTTTGCAAACCTTGCAGGTGTTCCTGATGATGAACGTCTTGGTCTTAGTGAGGGGTGGCTAAGCCGGTTCAAGGTCCAAAATGGCCTAAAGGAGATGAAGCGACATGGTGAGGCTGCGTCAGTAGCATCTTCAACGGTCGAAAAGGAGCAACTCCATATCCAAGAGCTCATAATGAAACAAGGCTACCAGCTACGTGATATCTCCAATGCAGATGAAACATCTTTGTTTTTTGCGTGAGCCTTATCCTACCTTTGAAAGCTTATTAGGTCTGAATTAAACTGGACAGTATGCCTCCAGATCGAGGATTGTCAAACAAGCACATCTCTGGTATCAAGGGAAAGAGAAGTCATCTCACATATCTATTTACGACAAATGCAGACAGCTCACAGAAACTCCCCCTGCTTATTATTGGCAAGGCTTACAAGCCATGTGCATTCAACAACAGAACCAGTGCATAGCTTGGCTTCAATTACCAGAGTAATGCCAAGGCATGGATGACATCCAGTATCTACCAAGCGTGGCTACTGGACTGGGACACCACACTCTGAAACTCAGGTTGAAAGGTCTTACTTTTCCAGGATAATTTTTCAGGTCATATTGTCCCTAGCTCACTCACGAACATATGCGTCATCAATTTTGAACCAAACCTCACTGCACATGTTCAACCAAACAACCAAGGAATAATTCGTTGCTTCAAAGCGCATTACCGTGCCAAGTTCATCCATCACGCAATTGACCTTTACGAAGCTGGCATCACCCCATCTGAAATCTATGATATTAATCAACTCCAAGCTATGCAAATGGCTAATGACGCATGGGACAAGGTGGATATGACGACCATTCGGAACTGCTGGAACAAGGCAAAAATCTTGCCTGACGATAGTGGAGCCTTGCTACCAGCACCAACCCAACCTGCTCTTCCTATTTCGTCTCTCATTCATCCCACTGAGCCGCCCACTGCCACAGATACTGTTTTGGATGCGGAAGGCCTTATCTCCACTGCGCTGGATGATTTGGAAGCTACTGGCATCCTTCAGCATTCAAACCATATGGATATTGCTGAACTTCTTAACCCTGTCACTGAAGGACACAATATGTTGAATGTGACCGACGATGACATTTTCCAGGCAGTGATGGATGCAAAGACAGTGCGGGAGGCTGATGTTTATGGAATGCAGGATGGTCACGCCTCATTTGATACCGAATTTGGACGCTGACAGGTGGTAAACACCGAACACTTCCATCCTAAGAAATCAAGATCGAAGCTTCCTGGTTTGTAATCAGCGCGAAGTGTGCTCGTGTCAGCTAACCTTCGAGTAAGCAAAACTGTAGATCACGACATGTAAAGAGCAGTATGGAGAAATACATGATTGCAATGGAAAGAATTGAAAATGAGCCCGTCATTTGGCAAGATCAAGAAAACAGGAATGCGAGTCAAGAATCCTTCAATAGCTTCAAGCATATCCACCCGAGCCTGACTCTACATCAGAGTGATCAGACTCTTCAGACTGGCTGAAAGTGTGTAAACCAAAACCAGGCCAAAGGCAAAATCTATTGCAGTTGTGCTGCTTCTCGAAGTTTGCTACCCCCGTCTCCACATTACTGTCTCCAAAGAGTGCGTTGCCTTCACTCACATCACTAACTTGGTGTCAGTTGTCACAGCAACCAAGGCACAATATGTGAACTTACGGGTGAGTTAGGATCTGAGGATCAGTCAGTAAAGGGGGACATCCTGAGGATATGTTCAGTAAATATCATTGCAGGTGTAGTAGCTCAATCAGCTTACCTTGATAATCAGAGATGAAGACCAGGCCGCCCGTTTTGGTGTACTGTATATGTTGAGTGAATGACAAGAATTCAGCAACTTCATCTGCTACTGGATCGTCAAACTTGTGTGGACTGGCATCTCCATTGTGAATAAATTTTACAAACTTGTCACCGGCCGTGGTAGGTATCAGTTCTTCAGCAAGATAGACAGCACTGAGTGCGCCTGTCTTTTGCTTCCCCATGAAGGGTCCTGTGTTCAGATTAGGGCACTCTGCAAAGGAAAGAAGCAAACCAGCATCTACAAAGCGAAGTGAAGGGATTTCGAAGGGCGGAGCGCTATCAGCAGTGTTGATAGCACAATCAATGTAATCATAACTAAGTTTGAGCAGCGCCTTCGCCCAGTACAAGATATTAGCCTCGTGATAGAGCCAATTCACTTCCTCTCCAAGGCTGGGGCGCATGAATGGAGGGCCCGATTCAATAGCCGTGCGACCTATATTAATATAAGACTGCTTGATGATGATGGGCTCATTAGGCAATGAACCGAGGCCTATAGGACGTAGTGGTGAGAGCATCAAATGCGCAGTTTGTGCAGTTTTAAAGGCTCCCACTCCGACAAGCACTTCAGCCGAAAAATCAAGGCAAACGCGCCCTGGCCAGGGATTGGATGATTCCCATTCAAAGGCAGACATATTGCGGACAAGCTGAGCCAAATCAACGACAGGAATTGGATGGAAATCGATTGGTTCAACTCTCTGCCTTTTAACTAGATGGGATGTCAGTACTTACGTGCGTTCCTAAGCAAGTGCACCTTACCATGTTCAAGATTGAAGTCCTTGGCTCCACCAGCCTTCAGCGCTTCCCTTAATTCATTCCAATCAGGAGAGGTGAACGTGACTGGTCGCTTTGATGGTGGAGAGCGTGTTGAATCACTTATAACACTTGAGGAACGCTGATGGTGGCGCTTGGAAGTTGTGAGGGGATAAGAAGGAATCTCTGCGACAGGGGCTGCCCGTGAAGGTTGCTCAGTAGCTACTTCATTCGCATTCCAGTTCGATGTGTAAGATGGCCAGGAGCTAACGACAGATGGTACATCGGGGGATTTGCTGGAGGGTGTGTCCACAGCATGGCTATGATGGAGACGGCGAGCTCAAGGAGGCCTAATTGCCGATGAGCCTGGCACACTGGTTGTCGGGTCCTGCCCATGGTCACAGTTCTCCTTGAATCTCTCGAACTCTAGCCATTGCTTCTCTGGCACAACGACATACATGTAGAGATCAAAGCCTGCGGTCTTGAAAGATGCTGGCTTTTTTGAATTCTTCACTTTACTCGAATGAAGGCATTGGTCATAAAAGTATGGTTGGGTTCCCTTGTATGACGAGAGGTTAACCCACTTTTTGTCTTGAACTACGAACTCATCTGGCTGCCATGGAAAATCTATATTGTGGGATCTAATTCATGGGACAATCTTTGCCAGCACAATGGATGCAAGATCCTGGGCAGTGGACTGTGCATCAATATCGCTCTCTCCCTCACAAATAGACTAATGCCTTTTATGAGTGCATATGCCAGGTTAGAAAACAGTGATGACACGCACCCCAATAATATTGGTGCGGGTGTTTCTTCCCTTGGCGCCACCCTCAAATACCGCAGTAATCTCCAACCAGATAGTTTCAGCAGTGGGAACACGGCGTGCGGCATTGGCCCAGCGAGCATGCTGACCCATATAATCCAAGTGCTGCCAATTATATCCTTTCGAATCTGGGGGAAGAGACGGAGAAGGGGCATGAGAAGTAGACGGGCCCCACACAGAAGGCACATGAATGTCAGGACCTTGTGCTGAGACCCCAGAGCGAGAGCGTTGAGTGACTCTACATATAAGGTAAAGGAGGTGGAGGCATGCCAGCGCTGGAGGAAAGCAAGGGCTTGCTAATTGTGACCACAGGAGGTGGATTGACTGTTGAGCGTGACTGTGCAGCACTTACTGAGGCACGAATTGCCTTGGGATCGGGTAAGGCTATCAAAATCGTACTCCAGACAGTTGGTGCATACAAACTTGTCAGGCTGACCAGCCTTGAAGCTACAAATAAGATGACCATCGCGAGACTCGAGAACAGTAAGGCATTTGCCACACGGTCGAGGGTCTTGAAGGTGTTCAGTAAGCTGAGCAATGAACTCTGGCGCACTCATGGAAATGAAATTGGGAACGTTATGGGACGAGGTACAGTCAACATAGTGGCCACTATATATATCAGCAATGGTGGCAATTTGACTTGAAACAGTAAGGAATGGACATAGCGATGCTTGTGGCCATAGAATGAAAACAAACCACCAGGGGGTGGGATGAAGGTAAAGAAAGGAGGTGGAAAGAAGGGGGTGGGGCAAAGAGGAATGGATGGCACATGGGTGGGGGCAACACTGCAGGTAGCAGGTGCACGGGTATGGCAGGTATAGCTCTGAGTGCATGAATAATGATGACGACTCACAGGATGTGAGGCTCTCAAAGCCAACTTCACAGAGGAGTGGTCATTACCCACCATTCCTATAGAAAAAAACTTAGTGGAATTGTAATGATACTGTAAAAACTGCGTGAGCATATAATCATGTTCCACATGGTTAACAGTGTCAACAGCCATTGGGTTGCCATTCACTTCACTCTCACTCATAGCCGCTCAATGCTCATTGCTCACATTAACCTAGGTACAGAGACTTACGGAACTGGGTCAAGTGTACTATTAGTGCTGAAAATAGCTACATACATTCCCAATAGCCCTCGATGTTATTCATATGGTGTACCCTAATATCTGTTGAGTTGACAGATATGGACATGGTATCGGCTATCTGACTCGCGGCATTAATGGTGTGATAGGTGGAGTAAAGGTAAGAAAGGAGGTGGGACAAAGGGGGTGGGACAAGAAGAAACAGGTAAAGCCAAATCAAAACTAAGAAGGGGGTGGTAAAAGGGGGTGGGGCGAAAAACAAAGAAGGGAAAGGGAGGAAGAGGAAGTGCGCAAAAGAAAAGAAGATGGTGGGAAGAAGAGAGCAGGGAAAAGAGGACAGCTTCTCTGTGGAACAAGAGGTTATTACCGAGGAGATACAGCTGAGATCGCGGGCTCAAGGCCTAAGCTTACAGTTAAAATGTCAGGCAAGTTTGGGAGGGCACCAAGTGAATGGCATGCTGCCCCCCTCCAAAATGAAGCAACCTAATCAGAATAAACCAACTCGTAAGTTGTTTCTTTGATCTAGTGAGCGTGACTTACATGTCTAATGTGTTGTAGCTCCACTGGAGATTATTGAACTGCACATTAGGTGGTTATGGGCAGCGCGCCTGACTGACAGGCAAATTGTCAGTGAGCTGCAAAAGGTCATTGACCTAGATCAATATGGCATTGCGTAAGTCTGATTTGTATTATCTAGCCAATTCTTACCTCGGACCTACCAACAGGCTTACAA
>JBBPTJ010000491.1:0-13219 GCA_038094035.1 Pulveroboletus aff. ridleyi
TACCAGTAGCTCTACCATCTGAGCTATCTGGCCAGTGGTAGGTTCAAGTGGGTCAGGGGACTAGACGTGTTGTGTGACAACAGAGGTCGTATGTCATCAGATAAGTGACTGGGCACTATATTTGATACAAGAGTCGTTACTCTCAGGCCAAACTCGAGCTTTATGGTTTGTTCCATGCCTTGCGCGCGGTCCGTATATTTGTTTTTAGACTGTCCAACTTCACCATGGAGATGGACGCCAAGTACGTCAAGGGAATGATTAACAATCTCGATCTCCAGCCCAATGCGACCATCAACTGGTGGATCGCGGGTATCCTTTTATTCAGTTTCCATCTCGTCCATATCCCAGCCACCCGTCACTCCGGTGCGGATGGTCTTTCCCATCGCCCCGCATCCGATGATGATCCCCCTGAGGACGATCGTTTTGAAGATTGGCTAGATAACGTGTATTCGTTTTCAATTTTCCTATTGAACGATCGTACTTTGTTGTCGTTGCCCCCTCACCGTTTCAGATCCTTCTCCCATCTCGATCCATCTCCGCCCCCGCTATCCGTCTTCGCCACCGCCCATCCGGGTCTGGTCGTCGACGATCCGGAGCTCCCTCGTTCAGCGAAAGCTGTGGCGCAGGATGCTCGGATTGACCGGATCCGTGATTTCCTTGACACTCGCATCTGCCCAGCCAACCTATCCGATGCAGAATTCACATCATTCGTCAATGCTGCCACCCGTTTCTTCGTCCTCAACGGGTCTCTTTACCATCGCGAACCACACGGCCGCCACCAGCTCGTAGTCCCCCTTGAGCGTCGGTATGGCCTCATCCGCGAAGCCCACAACGACCTCGGTCACAAAGGAGTCTTTTCTGTCCGGTCTCGCCTCCTACTTCGTTTTTGGTGGCCCCTCCTCGTTGACAATGTCAAGTGGTACATCCGTACCTGTCACGAGTGTCAAGTCCGGCAGACGCAAAAACTCCACATTCCACCCACCGTCCCTGTTGTCGGTGGCCTGTTCCACAAGGTCCACATCGACACGATGGTCATGCCCCGTTCCGGTGGCTACCGGTTCATTGTCCAGGCCCGGTGTGCTCTCACTGCGTATCCGGAGTGGCGGATGTTGCGATCTGAGAACACGGCCGCCATCGCGTCTTTTATTTTTGAGGATATTCTTTGTCATTGGGGAGCCGTATCCGAGCTCGTTACTGACAATGGTCCCGCCTTTATACAGGCAGTCGAGTTCCTATCTACCCGGTACGGAATCAACCACATCCGCATATCCCTCTACAACTCCCAGGCGAACGGGGTGGTCGAACGGCGTCATTACGATGTCCAGGAGGCCATCGTCAAAAGTTCCCAGGGAGGGGAGGTGCGTTGGCCAGCCACCGCCCACTCAGTGTTCTGGGCAGAGCGTGTCACGATTATGAAGTCGACAGGGCTTTCGCCCTATTTTATGGTACACAGCGTCGAGCCTCTCTTTCCTTTTGATCTTGCAGAGGCGACATTCCTCGTACCCGCTCCCGACGCTGACCTTGTTCCCACGTCTGTCCTGATCGCTTGGTGAGCTCACCAGCTCCAGAAGCGTCAGGACGACATAGATCTTATTCGTGACCATGTCATCGCCGCCCGGTATGCGTCCGTCAAGCAATTCGAGGCGCAGTTCAAGAACCGGATCTGGGACCAGTCGTTCGATCCGGGCAACCTTGTCCTGGTCCGCAACACGCGAGTCGAGAAGGAGTTGAACTGGAAGATGAAGCCATGGTACCTCGGTCCGATGGTGGTCCTTCGCAGGACTGCTGGAGGGTCATACCTGCTGGCCAAGTTGGACGGATCAATATCGAAGCTCAGGTACACGGCCTTCCAGCTGTTGCCATACCACCCGAGAAGCAAGATATCCATTCCGGTAACGGATCTAACTGGACTCGACAACGACGACCTTGACGAATATCCGGCCGAAGAAGACTTGGAGCAGAGCAGTGAGGAGGAAGACGAATAGTCGGACTCGGACTTGGACTTGGACTCGTTTCTTTTATTTCATCATCACACCGCTGCGTATACGTTTTACCCTGGGTTTCGTCCGGTGCTCTCATATCCGAACAATCGTCGCTGAATCGACAAAAACAGACAGTCATACGATAGATTCCATACGTCTTCCTCTCCTTTCTCTCGTCGTCCGTCTAACAAAAAGAAAGATAGAAAACATACGAAAAACACAAATTACAAAAACATATCCATATCTGTATCCGTCTCCTTCTTGGTCACCCGCTAAGCATATTTAGATATTCATTTTCTTGCGCGCATAGAGACCATGCACACATTTTGACATTTTGTTTAGACTCCAGTTGTATCCAGTATCCGGGTCTGTCCGTGCAGGGGTAGAAGCGAAAGCAGTCGACGAAAACAAGTCGGGTGGTACCCCGCACAATCTTATCTTATCTTTGTTTGATTTCTCTTATCTTTTATCTTATCTTATCTTGGACTCATCGCTCCCTTTTCATTGCTTAGGGATGGTACCGGCTCGGACATGGACGTGACACGGACATGGACGTGACACGGACATGGACGTGACACGGACATGGACGTGACACGGACATGGACGTGGATTCACGATCGGGACGGATACATTTGCGAGAAAGAAAGGGATACTAGTTACGACAAACCGAGTCCCTACCATCCACCCAACGCTGCCCTCACCACCGCCAGCTCGCCTCGCACCTCATCGAACACGGCTGCGGCCTCCTGGACTTGAGCCACCGCTCTGTGGGCTTGGGCCACCGCCTCCTGAACTTGGGCACCCGCTTCTTCTACTCGGGCCCGCGCGCGGAATAGTTTGTTTTCCAGGAGGGCGATGGTCCATAGACCAGCTTGGCGCACCTCTGGATTGATGGCGCCTGCGCGAGGGCACCACTCCCAGTTGGACGGTCCTGGATCGTCGGCCCGCTTGTCTTCCTGCTCGCTGTCGGTCAGCTCGATGGTCTGTGTTGGGACCCAGTTTCGACGAGGGCAGTTGATGGGTTCTGGAGAGAGTTAGTCACACGTGCGGTAGACAGCAACCACGTACCTTGGGCTTTACCCTTGCCCTTCCGGTCCTTTGATCCGCCCGCCTCATCCATTGCCTTTGCCTTGGTCTTTGTTGTGTGGCCACTCGACTTGTCGCATCTCGACTTGAGATGCGCGCACCTCTTGCAGGTGCGACCTTCGACTCTGCGACATTCATGGCCCGACCGTGCACAGGGTCCACACGGTTCGTCGTGGACAACGGACTCCGAACGCGTGTTGGCCTTTTTGGATGGCCGGGTGCGCGCATCGTCTTGCTCGTCCTCGTCATTCACGGGTAGTCGTGGCCGCTGGGAGTCCTCAGCGCGACCCAAACGAGTGTGGCTTCACTACGTACCTTAGTTCGCACCGGGATCACAACGACGGGGCGCGGTTTGGTCGCACCCGTGCCCTCACTAGGTCTCGGGACCGGATCTTCTGGGGCCGGAACGGTTTCAGGGGATGGCGGCATTTCGACCTCTTCCAGGGTCTGTTGTGCTGCGGCCTGTCGGGCTTCGTCTTCTCGCCTCTCGCGCTCTGCTGCCTCCGCCTTCCACCGGTTGGCGGTCTCGTTTGCGTCTTTGATCTTCTCAGTGACCCCGGTATCCAGGATTGCCTCGATGCCGCACGTCTGCGCATCTTGGAGGCAGCTACGGGCGTGGGCCTATCGCATATGAGTCGAAGGAACAGCAGTTAGAACGGACGAACATACCAGGGTAGTACCCCACTCCTTCACCCACATCGATTTCTCCTCTTCCAATTCGTCCTTGTCATCGGGTATGGTTTTGGCGACGATCAAAATTCTCTCGCTGGCCGCTCGAAGGTTGGCGCGGGCGATGGTTTGTGGCGTGTCCTTAGCGGGCACTTGCGTAAACGCGAGGACGGCGTCGAAGTCGGACATGACGTTGTCGAGGGAGTAGAGGAGGTCAAGGGTAGTGGTGGTTGAAGAAAGAGAGCGTTGTGGTTTGTTGCGCGATGCGGTGGACACTTAGCGTGATCCGCTCACGTCGTGCCGGCTATTGTTCGACTACCGAGGCGCGTTGTTCCCACGGTCACGTGCCTGACTGGGGACAGTCAGCATTCAAGTCCCCCGTGGATGTAGGAGCCTGCGGCCTCCTACGGTTGTAGGTCCTATTTTTCAGCTCGTCCATATGTCCATCAAACGTCCTAGTCGTGTCCCATGTCCGTCCGTATCATCTCGAGGTCAGTCCGTTTCGTTTCTTGTTTATCCGTCTACCCAATTCGTTCATCTGGTCCCGGGTTCTTATGTACCCGTTCCATCCGGTCCGGTTCCGTCTACCGGATCGTCTGTTTATATGTATCACTCGTCGATTTCGCCATACGTTTCATTTCATTGACATTTGACTACGATATCTTGTGTTTCTTGGCTCCCCGCTACTTAGATTCGAGTGTCCCTTCATAGGGCCTCGGGCGTTGTCATAGCTACAAAGTCCAGGGAAATGCCCGGACTATAAATGTCTTGTATCGAGATCTTGAATCTCATCAGTTTTGCACCCACTGGTCATCTCTCTATCGTCGGAAGTCCCGCTCCTCGTCATCGAGATCGTCCTCGACATCGTTTTCCTCGTCATTGTCAGTTTCCGGGTCCTCGTCCTTGACCCATTGTTCGTATCCGGCCCTCGTCCTTGGCCGGGTTTCTCCCCTATCATCGTCAATCTCACTCAGCTTCGTCAATTTCACTCATCTTCGTCAATTTCCACTCGTCTTCGTCAGTTTCTCTCCGTCTTCGTCAGTTCCATTCGTCTTCGCCCCCTATCGCTCTCGATCCGGTCCCATCCGTGACCACACCTGCGCGCACCCGGTCCTCTCTGTCGACCGGATTATTAGTCTCCTGTCCGGAACATCGTCCGGAACATTCTCTTCTCGCTCTAGTGCACTGAGGTCGGTCATAACCGTCTGTCCCCGGTACTAACCCTCTACAGAACCCCTTGGGACGAGGAAACTCGACCCCCTACCTACTACACCCCACACCACTTTACTATCTTTCACCGTTGTAACTCATGGTCAACCCTGACTAAAACAGTGTCAAACCTTGCTAGTGTTGGCGGCTTGCGAGGACCGTTCAAATGCTGCGGATAGGATCAAATCCTTACATAGTTCTTGCTGGGCAGCACTAGAATGGTGAGATTGCTGAAAACATCAAACTGATCATTGATGTTTGGAATGAAATACTGTTCCCCATGAGGCAAATTGTTGACAAAGGCCCAAAGAGCATCCAGAAAGCTGACAGCACTGTGATGTTGTTCTAAATACTGAATGGTCTTGTTGGAGAACTGAGGGCACTGTGAGACGTGGTAGTGTTGACCCATAGAGAAAAATTGGGCAAGCGTAGGCCTGCGCATGGGGCAGACAGGACAGTCAGAATCAGAGTTGTCAGATGTCAACTCTCTTCTCACATGAGCATTCTGCCAAGTCAGATATGCCTTGAACCACATGACGGCTTCCTGTCATTGAAGCCACTTGGTCATCTGGATAATGTAGTCCTTCCGGCTGCTTGCAGCATAGGCTTTCTTTGCGTAGTCAATATGTAGGCACTCGGAATGTTCTGTATTGAACCTATCTAGGCTGCCGAAATTCCTAATTGACTCAGCATAGTGAGAGAGAGTGTGTAGTTTAGGTATGTTGAAATGGTCGCGACATCCAAGGTTGATGAAAGCATCCTTGATAGCGTGGAAATCATCAAGGGCACACTGTAGGGCCCGAAGCATCTCTTCAGTATGAGACTGGTATTGAGCCAGGTATATGAAATCCAGAAGACTCCGTCCCGCTTTGATGACCGCAGAGTCAGGGGTAGCACCAACCAGGGCACCAACAAAGACACGCTGCAACTGTTTGTGATCAGTGCCTGTCCATTGTTTAATTTTTGAAATTCCCTCCTTAAAGTGATGAAGCCCTGAAAAAAGGGGCATGGCATGAAAACGATGGTCAAAGAACTTCTTGTTGGCAAGCACCGAGCACCATTTTTTGAAATGGTCTTTGAAGATGCCTTGGTGAAGCTGATGGAGGATATTGGATGTGATGCAAATGAAGATGTCGGTGTAGGGAAGTTCAGCCCAGAATGGAGAAAAAACAGGGTGAAGACTGTCAGCGATGAACTCTGGAGGGTATTGACCTGTGGCTTGTGTGTGGAGGACATGTATTGTTTGTGCTTGATTGCGCAATCGGAATGATGAGTTTGCACCTCGTTGGTCTGGTGGCACGAGGCACTTTGGACACCGATTCTCAGTGCAACCAGTAATGAGGCACTGTTCTGGATAGTCTCTGATAAACGCTGCAAGGACTGGGAAAACCCACCGGACCCTCCCATCCACACATACCATCTCCACACCCTCATGGCCTGCTGCAACCAGCAGTTCAACCAGCTGCTTCATGCAATAATGAAACAAGCAGTATTCAGCAACTGAGCTGTCTTCAAACGACACCATCTTGGAAACAGGTAAATAGCCAAGTAAAACTGATGCATGCTGGGACGGTTGGTGGTGCACATGCTTGGATATATTGCCGATGCTCAGATATACTGGCCAAGCAATCTTGTTGCCCTTAAACCAAGACAGCTCGGTCTTGTCAGATGCTAAAATCACTGGCACTACTGTAGCTCTAGCAGGCATGCGTTCCTAGAGTATTCATCAGGTATGTCATCCTGTGTTAGTGTTTCTGAGTGCACTCACTTGAGTTTTCCACCACCAGTCACCTGTCCACATCTCATCATAACGGCGAGTTCTACCTTGACAGTCCAGGTACACCTTTTCCGGTGTATATGCAATCTTGTCTTGAAATGAGGGGTTGCCAATTAATTCACGAACGCATGCGACAGGATCGCACAGCCACAGCTCCAGTTCTTCAGCATTGGGATCTTCATTCATGGACTCATCTCCAAGTTCTGTAGGTTTGAGATCACCCTAGATGCGTACAAGTTTGCATTTCCATTCTGGCCCAGTGGGGAGCTTATTGATCGTTTTCATGAATGTATACTTACTCTGGAAGCTAGGCTTGACACGATCTTTAGTCTGGACTCATGGTAATGTTAGCTTTCATCCGTCTACTGGTTCCATGATTCGTTTACTGACAATTGGTAACTTTAGGAACTCATCAGTAGCACGCTGGTTCACGTTCCTGATGAGCCACTCAGCAAGCTCCCATTCTTCTTCATCCGCAAATGGGGCATATGTGCTACCCCCAGAGGCTTCCTGAAATGCCTGCATTGTCTCAAATGTCGTGCTTGCTGTCCCCAGGACATCTGCGACAGGAGCTGCCAGGAATTCTTGTGCATACTGAGGAAAATGGCCACCTCCTGGTTAGTTTTCCCCTTCACTGTGTGTGGGACCAGGTTTGTTATTGTGATCGAAAGGTATGTTGACATCAGCATTATTAACATTTCTATTTACCTGATGCACCCTTCTTGCATCAGAGGTGCCCACATTGGTATTGGTGGCATGCTGAGCCTGAGCATGGTTTTCCCACTGAGTATGACAATGTCAGGAGTGTGCAATATGCCGTTGCACACTACAGGAGGTAGGAAATGATCGTTTGCAGTGACTACATATGTGACACTAACGATTGGGTATATGGCAAGGCATAGCGGCAAAAATAAGAAAAGAACAGCATGCCAGGGAAGAGCATCATATTTTTTTCCAGCTGGTGGATGTGGTAACTACCAGAACAGCCATCACGCCACTGACCTATTCTGCGGCTCCATTCCATGGTTTGGCTTCAACCCTTAGACTCTGTAAAATTTTCATCCTTTTGCAGGTGTCCACGTTACCAATGTTATGCATCAGGTTTGTTGATCACCGTGACACGGTGATTGCTTTAGGTTTGCAGCAAGAGAATATAACATTGAGTCTTGGTTTTTTTTTCTTTTCATCCGGAATACACTTAACAATGCCCAAAGTACTCAATAATACTCCCTGTTCTGAGACAGTAGACTTGGAGAACACTCAATCTAGCACAAGGGGTCATGTTCATCATTCTAGCGAAAAGGTGCAGGCGATGCTTGGTATGTGTTCTATCTATTTCCATTAAATTTTCTCACTGGCAAGCCACTGTGTCATTGGCAGATGACTACGAACAAGAAAAGGTGGCCTCACAGAAGAAAGCTGAGACAATGGCCAAACAGCACAAGGAACTCACACAGAAGCGTGTACAAGCTGCCAAGGCCGCTGAGCAAGTCATACGCAGGTCAGAAGCCCAACATGAAGATCAGTTCACCAGCACTGGCAAACCTGCCATTTTAGCTGATTCAGCGGTATTTGACATGCTCTTTGGTTGGATGGGGCTCATGGAAATGTTTAGTTCACTTCTAGGTCTGTAGAAGGGCATGAGACCATGAACGCACACATGGCGCTTGCAACCCCTCTAGTCGTATGGAGTGGCACTGTCCCATCTGCCCCAAGTGGAACACCAATGGTATGTAGCATTATTTTAAGTACTTCATGCCCAAACCTAACACAGATTATACTTAGATAAACCAACCTCCCTGGGTCCATGCCCTTGCACGTACTGAGACGTTGATCACCCCTCAGGGGATTCTCAGATACCAGGATAGTTGCAAACCTGTCACATCCCAGAAAAGGGTTCATGAGCACGAGACAACTAGACAGGAAATTGAACAAAGGTTAGTTGCTCATTGCCTGAGAGTATGTGTGCTCACTATGATCTATCTACAAGGATTTTACATCAGGGCTATGACTCTGATTCCGACGATTTGGTATTCAAGAAGCATGCCTGCATACTGCGATGCAAGGACAATGATAAGACAGATGAGGTGCTATCTGACATGGAATGTCAGCAGGCTGAGGATATAAGGACACACAGATCTGTCAAAGACGAGCCCATGGATGTCAATATATCTAACCTAAAGCCTCCCACTCTGAGTCTGCAGCTAGCCAGTACTGGGAGTGAGAGTAAGGGTCGGCCAAAGGCAGGGAATTATGACTTGGCTACGCACCAAGTTCTTGAGACTGCCATCGAGATCTATTGTGCTATTTTACTCACAGAGACTCTGTTTCTGACTGCAACCCAGGAAGTTAATTGGACCAAGGCAGCATGGCAGGTAGCTCATCAGCACCATGAATCAGACCTGGATCACAACATCACTCTATTGAAGCTGGTATGTTATGTTCTTGTACTCTCGGTAATACTAACTTGGAAAACAGATCATGGCACGGAGCTGCCATTTACATGGTCAATTCAAGTCCAAGGCTCGGCTGATCATTGCTACAATGTTTGGCTTTGAAACAAGTACGACTAAGGCGGTGCAGCAACAGAATCGCAACCTTGTCATCGAACTTAAGAAAAACTCATCATTTATCTACTGTGTATGTAGCCCTTCCCTCACATTGACAGTTACTCAATGCTGCTTTGTTGTGAAGACACACAGCTCGACACTCAATCAGCATGAGGGTATCTACCAGAATAAGGGAATACAACAACTGATTAACGAAGTCCTGTTCAAGAACAAGTCTGATCATGGGATCAAATGGGCGAAGTACTACAACCCTTTTCCCACTTCGGGTTTTGCACTTGCGCTCACAGCGGTAGGGGCAGTATCATTTCATGGATTGTAAACAGGCTAACCTTTTTATTCAGTTACAGTGTGCTATTGATGAATGGGCATCTGGATCGCATGAACCAGTCCCATTCAAGGAATATGAGTATAGCAGTATCTTTGCTGCTTATTTCCAGTCCCTCAGCGACTTCACGGCTGCCTCAGCCAAGTATAACCTAGTCCCAAAACTGATGTAGCAGGTGTACAACAATGGCCGGTATGTGCTGTCTCATTATCTACTTCTCGCAACTCATTTTATATTTTCTTGTGATGTAGTGTCCATGCTGTCAGAACTGTTCATTCTCCTCTTTTATCTTATCTTATCACATCACGAGATCACCCCTTATCTCATCTTATCTCGAATCTTCCAGAACATTCCATCTATGATGTCATCGCTTATATAATCATTCCATCGCATTCTATGAAGTTCCATTCCCACAACATGTACAAATAGTAGTTAGGTATATAAGTAGTGTACTCGCCTGTACTTTTCCTTATGCTTGGAATTCTCATTCTTGCACTTCATTCTCTCTTAGAGTGAGGTCTGATATAATTCCAAGCATATTCCTCATCGTCGACGACAGCGAGCGCAGTCCCGCCTCGCCTAGTCATATCACTTCATCTTTTCACCTTATCACTTGCCTTTGCATTGAGCCCTTTGCTCCGCACTGTTCTACTTCTACTCTTCACATCATCACACCTCTCCTCGTTTCTTACCCTATTCCCATATCGCCTGTCTCTGCCTCTAGGCGTTGAGTTCCGTTGTATCCCCACAGAACGAGCGCACGTGAGCTTTTATCCGCCGCAGAAGATTTGTTTTAGGAGACTTCACTGTCTATAAAAGAGTGTTTACTGGATTCGTCCACACGTAGCTGCGTTAAAGCCACCCGGGTCCAGGGTTAAGGAACACAGAGTACGAGCTCCACTTGACGGACTCCCGCATACACGGTTAACAGTAGTCATACAGTCGTCCGCCATTATAAATAAGGATAAAGTTGCTGTTAGCCCATAGTGCACTAGGGCGTGACCTCTGTGATTTGAGGTAGCCAGGTTCGCGGAATACCTGTGACGTCTGCCGTCCACGCACGAAACGCGCCGACACCATTCGTTATCGAACATCTACCCTCTTGCCGGAACCCACACCGGCCAAAGCAAGTTGTTTGAAGAAACTCCAAAGCCGAAGAAGCCCTGGAGTTTGAAGGACCCTCATTTTCCCGCATTCAGTCGCGCCCACTAGGAAGTTCTTCGGAAGGACCTAGCAGCAAGCAGACAAAGCGAATATCAATCGAAACCCCTCTCTCCTCCTCCAAACCAATGTCGGGGACCGAATACCCCAAAGTCACCTACACCTACGAGGACGAAAGTCTCTCATTTACCGAACGCTACGAGTCCTGGTCGCGACTCTACCATGCCGACCCTCTCTTACACCCGGTGTCGAAGGCACTGTCTCCTCCGACTACGCAAATGTTCCGTAGCGAGCGGTTACTCGCACAGTCCTCACGGAGCAAGGGGAAGAAAAAGGCTCCAGCGCCACCCCTATCTGAATCTTCGCCTGACGACAGCTCTGATTCAGAGCCTGCCCCAAGGTGCCCCATACATTCTCCCGTCTGCATGCCACAGGTAAAACTGCCCAAAACCCATGGCAACCCCTTGGGCAAGTCCGTTGCCCTGAAACCCTTTGTGTATAAGGGCGACAAAGCTAAATATCGCGCATGGCAGACAACCGTGCAAAACTACCTCCTGGGATTCGATGCGGAGCCCACCGATCACCAGAAAATCATCATCACCCTGGGCTTCATGGGAGGCGAAGATGCCAATCCCGCAAGGAGGTTCACCGACCTCTATTTTGAAGAAAAAATCGGCACGCAAGATTGGGAAGAGTTCACGCTCGACCTAGATAAACATTTCCACCCTGCTACGGCCAGAAAGGAGGCCTACAAGAAACTCATGACTCTCAAGCAGGGGAGTGATTCAGTTGAGGACTTCTTCGTCAGAATGTCCCAACTTATGGTGGAAGCTGGATGCTGCCACAACAAAGAATTCGACGAACAGCTGGTCCGCGTCTGCCAGCAAGGAATAAGAGACGAAATCATCTCGTTCGCTGAACAGGAGTCCTCGGCTCTCTGTCTCAGCAAGAACATTGACAAGTGGGAGAGACACCTCCGCCGCGCAGAGGCCGCTCTAGCCTCCTGTAAACTAAGAAGGTCCAGAGGGACACAAAAACCTCAATTCATGCCACGCTGGTCTAAACCAGCAAACAAGGAAATCCCGGTCGAAACTCCAAAGCCCTCCGGATTTATAGCCGCTAACCCGGCCCCCCTAAAGGAAGTTGGAACGTTCAGTGGCCAGGGGAAACCCATGGACATCGACAAGGCCAGAGCAGAAGGGCTCTGCTTCAAATGTGGAAAGCCGTGGCCGTGCGCCGACCACAAACCCAAGCCTCGCCCGCCCCGAATGAGGTACATCGAATTTAAAGGGGCCAAGATATTCTACCAGAACGCGGAGGAGCTGGCGGAATGTATGAAGATGGTGGAAAAGAACAAGCAGGGTTTTGGAAAAGACGAGTAGATACAGGTCGCTCTACCTTGTCTAATGTAATTACCGTTCCGGACAATAAATTTGATGTTCTATCTGTTGAAACGTGTGACGAGACCAAACCCGAGTCTGAACCTAAGTACACCATCCTAAAACGTGAGACACCGCTATGGATCAAACGCGGTGATAAGAAGATACCTCTTCCTGAGCGAGGAACCCCTGGTGCGGCAGGGTATGATCTGTACGCAGCGGAAGAGTGTGTCGTGCCAAAGCGAGGACAGGCTCTCGTAAACACTAAGCTTTCCATGGCTGTTCCTGCGGGGCATTATGGCAGAATTGCACCCCGATCTGGTTTAGCTGTGAAAGCTTCGATAACCACCAGAGCTGGTGTAATCGACTCTGACTACAGAGGGGAGGTAAAAGTCCTCCTTGTCAACAACTCCAATAAGGACTTCTCGGTGAAAGTCGCTGATAAAATAGCACAACTCATACTTGAGAAAATTTCAAACCCACCAGTCAAGGAAGTAGAAACCCTCGATGAAACAAAACGAGGTTCTCAAGGATTTGGTAGCACGGACACCAAAACAAAAAAGATCCGATCTCACTGAAGAGCCCGATGGGAAAACACCATCAATCCATGGTCAATCCGCTGGATAAAACAACAAGCGGAAAAAGACATAGACGTCGCCAAAAAACACTTGACGTCATTTGTCCATGAGACTCGACAATCCGAAGTCGACACCCAGCTTGTCACCGACCTGAGGGAGATGTCCATGGAGGACGCTATGTGGGTGCTAAGAGATCTCCAAAAGAAGCCCAAGTTCAAGAAGGCTTCCGAAAGGAGAAGACAACGAAATTCTCTCGAAGTACCTGCAGAAATATCCATGGATAGCGGGCACAAATTCAAAGTGAAGGCCCTCATTGATTCCGGATGCACCGGCTCGTCCATAGATGCCAAGTGTGTCAAGGCCAATGCTCTCGATACACACCCACTCCCAAGGCCAATAAAAGTCTACAACGCTGATGGATCCCATAATACAGGAGTGTCATATCCATCGAATCCGGTACTCCGGACACCTTTCCTGCGACCT
>JBBPTJ010000492.1:0-13209 GCA_038094035.1 Pulveroboletus aff. ridleyi
GAACCTGCGAGTCCAATGTCAGGACTCCTTAGTCTCTGACATCGGACTCCAGGTATGTGCACATCTAGCTACATCAATTTATAGTCTCTGACATCGGACTCCAGCTGCCAGATTCAGCTGTTTAACAAAAGGTCACTGATCCCAGCAAATGGGATGGCAGTTGAGACAAATTCTGGATATGGATCACCCAAATCAAAGTCTGGGTCTCACTCCAAAATTGGGGCTCAGATAAACTCCAGACTGTAGTGGTCCTATCTTGCATAGAAGACAATGTGACCACCTACACAAGATTAAAACTCGAGAAGTATTGTGACTTCGAAATAGAAAATGCAACAAGCACCATGGGGTAAGATCTTGGCTACCCCTGCAAAGATGATATATGACCAGAATGGAAGGTGCTCCAAAAGGAGATACATAAGCACTTCCAAATTGATATGCTGGCACACAAATTGTTGCAGAAGCTCAATTGGCTGAAACAGCAAGGAAAGCCAATAGATGAGTTCCTCTAGCAATTCAAGGTTCTCTTCAAGGAAGCCAAGATCAAGAACAGTCACAGCATTGAAATCATCAAGAATGGTTACAGCATTGAAATTATCAAGTGGGCAGTGGATGCCTGAATCTATATGCAGGTCCACCTCCATATACATATGGAAAATGATATTTTCGAATTGATTAACACTTACAAAAAGGTGGGCTGATCATTTGAGTCCACAGAGATAGAATGTGGATTCCAACCAAGGTGCTATGGTGGAGCACAATGCTATAATCCACCCAAGGGATTACTGCCTAACCAGTGATTTATGCAATATAGGACATAACCTGGAAGGGGAGCTCTCATAGAGATAGGGGCAGTGCAGGGGCCCCCAGATACCCACACTTGCTTCAACTGTGGCAAACCAGGCCACATTCAACAGGACTGCTAGCTTCTGAAGAAACTGTTTAACCTGGCACAAGACAGGAACTGAATGCTGGTTCAAAATATGTGCCAAGTTTGGGCACCTGACAAGGATGGGTACTACACTGAGATATAGGTGGTCATCTCCAAAACTCTGCATGAAATCAAGGCCTGCATGGCAATCTCCTTCTAACTATATGTTGGACAAAGCTCATGCCTACTGGGCTGACATCTTTGAGACTGAAGCTCGGAATAAAGCAGCCAAGTCTTTAAAAGGAAGCAGCTAGTCAACAGTAGGGTGTTGCCTAGCAAGCTGGACAAAACAGAAACATTAAAAAATTAGTTACCTCGCATTTAGACCCCTCAACTAGGGATGATAGTGACATTTCTATACGATCTGGTTACGAGCTGATGGATTTGGCCTCATATACATTACCAGTAGTGAGTCCTCAGGAGTCCCTCCATCACACCCATATGAGAGTGGTAAGCATAGATGACTCATTGACTGTGTCCCCATAGCTAGCACTAAGCCTGTAGCTAAACTCTCAGAGTGCACCAAGGAGGACTTCCTGATATGTACGATCAGCCAGGTGCTAAATGATTTAATAGGTGATCAACTGTCTGTAGGAGGGTCTCTTCAGAGCTTGGCACCAGATGATAAATATAGCATGCTTAATTCCCTTTTTAAGAATAACTGTGTTGACCTTACTGTTGTTTTCGGCTAGCTTAGTGGCATGGGAATTTTAGTAAAAAATATACCTCCCATCTTACTCCAGCCATAGCACCCCAACATAGCCCAGAGAATACACCCCGAGTTGACCGGTGGAAAAATAACCAAATATCGGAATCTCGATTTTTGCATGTCATTGGGATTGTATAACAGGTGTGTATTGAGCCCTTGCGCACTGTCCAGCCATTGAAAAGCATGCAGCAGACATGCCCCAAGGTCAATGTATGCCCTCTGAAATTCAATGGGCTATTGTACGGCTCTCCCAAATGCTGGATCAAGAGCAACTCGCAGCTGGACTCAATGTATCTAGTTACACTATCCAATGAGTTCTACTACCTGATTTCTAATCTTCTAGATCACATGAGTTGTGACAGAATGGCCTGTGGAAAAGCAACTGGAATATCATGTGTAAATTGGGTTGTACTACTAGTAGGCTGCATAGAACGTATTTGTGCATTGTTTTTATGTCGCTCACACAACCAGTTCATCGTTCTCATCCAGTACATCTGGTACTTTGCTAACAGAGCTCACAAAGGCAGAAATGGTATCAAATGACTTGTCTTTTGTGTGCCCTATTCTCATGGAGACAGCACCACTTCAAATACATACATTTATTGCCATTCTGTAGTAGATAATTTGTTGGTCAAAACTGGGTAGGAACCTGCATGAACCAAATGTTATCGTTACTGCACGATCATTGATCTTGTTTGTCTTCGAGTGTCTAGTAAAATAATTCATATGATGAGCATAAACTGTATTGAAAACGCACAGAGAATGACAAGAATAACTATCTAATCAGGGAGTACCAAGCACCCTGCCTTTGCCGCTTCGAGATCTTTCTCTATGTACTCAATAATATCAATTGCTGTTCCAGTCTCAATCCCAAGCCAGTCCTGAAGGTCTGACAGCTGTAGATACTTGAGGTTTAGGTGATTTAGGTGAGACAAGCCTTTTGCACGGAGAAGCGGTCCAAATGCTGAGTAAATAGTACCACCTTGATTTCGCTCAATGCACGTGTCGAGGTACGAAAACCACTTGATGATATCAGGGATAGACCTGATGGGGGCGGGTGAGACCGAACGGATAGTGTTCTGTGGGATTGGTGCAAGCCCTGATTGTACTGAACCCACTGGTTGCAGACCCGATGGTCCTGTACCTTGGGAAAAGGTTTGTGTCTGCAGTTGCCAGTAGGGGCCAGCACCCTGTGGACCCATTCCCCACTGCGGTAAAATGAAGACAGGTGGGGGGTGACCAGTATATCCATATCTGCCTGGGAATATAGGCTGCCCTATTGACATGCCAGTCTGCTGGTTGGACGACGACCGGGAACCTGAGTGGACAGTGTTGAGATTGAGACTGAGCAGCTTTTCATCCAACATTGCTTGGTCTTCCATCTGAACCATATATAGTTAGCCTGAGTAACATAGGCTCAATCAAAGTTAGAAACACACAATTTGTATAGCCCAAAACAACAGATTGCCAATTGTCAACAGCTGGCAAATTGTTAAGCTTGGTGATTGCGCACATGTAAGCCACAGTGTGGCGCGACTTATTATTGTTTATTGTTGTTTACACATTAGAGTAGTAGAACCTGCGAGTCCAATGTCAGGACTCCTTAGTCTCTGACATCGGACTCCAGGTATGTGCACATCTAGCTACATCAATTTATAGTCTCTGACATTGGACTCCAGCTGCCAGATTCAGCTGTTTAACACAAATATCGCCGCTACTTGGACTATAACACCACTTTGTGTCACTCCCTTTTGAGTGGACCTCACACTTCCACCATTCTTGAAGTTCCTTGATCAGATCATGGTGGTGGTTAGCTCCACTTAGCTCTGACTGGATAGTTGATACAGCCTTCTGTTTAATCATGCTAGGTATCATGCCTGAGGCTTTTCCTCCCTAAAAAAAGATGTGAAAGTCGAAACCATGAAGAAAAAGGTGTAAACTTACACCTTTATTAGTGTGAGGGGAACTATTACTGCCAATGGAAGCATCCTCAAATTGGACAATTGGGTTCTTGGGTGCACGTGTTGATTTGCGCCCACTAGGCAAACATCCAGGCATGATAATTGATTGTAAACGTCCTATGAACATGTCAAGTTCATCCTTAGAGTGAATTGAGGTAGATCCTTGCTTCGCCTTGTCAGAATCAAGATGATACTGAAGACAGACTACTTTGGGGTGCTATTCCATCTTCTTGGCAACAAGATCATGAAGTGTGTTGAGCGTGATGGTAGACAGTATCTTGAATGAGGCATTCGAACTATCTGGACGAGAGGCTGAGCATTGAATCGTAAAAAGCTGGTGGGCTGAACAGATAATAAACATCAGTCAGATGAAGAGTCATAACAGAGTGAAGACCACTTACCATCGTTGTCTGAGTTGTCAGAGATATCAACTATCTCATTGATCTGCTTTTTCTGCTTTGAGCGTGCCCGTGATGCTGCTAGCTTGGAAGGGTGACACTGTTTGAGGAGGTTGTCAAGCACAGAATCAGATTTCTCGCCATCGTCAGATATGACCTGTAGATTGAGGCCCATCTTCTTGCTGGGCTCACTCAGCTCTTCATCCACCTCCATATATTCAGATTTGCTGGTCCCTACAGTCATCACACTCAAGAGCTGGTCTGTGTCCTTGAGTATATCTGGTAGGAATGATGAATCTGTGTCGTCATTTCTATCATCGAGGGCCATGGAATCATAAGCATCATCATATTCAGAAATAGCGTGTAGATCCAATTGAGATGCCATGGCAGCATATGAGGTTGGTCGACTTGTGCATCATTTCTGCGAGGGGCCCATCTTCTTCAGTAGTTGCTTGCCCTTCATCGAAGTCTTAGGCTGGGAAGAAGGTATGGCATGGGAAGGGTGCTCATCCTGAGCAACTTGAGGTTCGCCCGATGGCACCTTGGCACCACCCACAGAGTGAGTAATGCTCTCTTGGAGCTCACATTCGTCAGAGAGTCCACTCTGTATGCATTTGTGACAGGCTTGAGTCCCAGGAAGGACCTCACATTTGACCTTCTGCAACCGACATCATGCACAAGCCCCAGGTCATCTTTTTGCACCTAAAAAGTAATAGGATGATTAGCAGTCAACTAGACACAGTATGTCTTACCTGTATCAGCCTTAGCTTGCTGCTTATGACCAGCAGACACCCTTGCAGAGTTACCACCTGCAGCAGTGCTGGCAATTCTCTGCTTTGGGGGTATAATGCTAGACAGGTCGTACTTCAGGTGCAAGAAGCAGAGAAAACGAGAGGTGTCGTGCTTACATACAATCACTTATTTTACCTCGTGTTAGACAGAGTGGTGAGTAGGGAAAATAAGTCTGGCCCCTACCTCTTCACAAAATGGCATAAAGCGGGTTTATCAGTGAGAGTATATTGCAAGCAATGCATGTAGCATGCAGAGATCTGGCCTATCACAGGGCTGATCATGTCCAACAAATAAATCGCACGTTCAACTCAGTACTCAGAGTTTAGAGCAACTGGAACAACACTTTGTAAAAAGACAAAGAACTACATAGAGAACAAATCATATGTAGCCACAATGTGCATACCAACCGAGAATATCTGAGGGCGTGATGGCATACAGTGCTTTCAAAAGGGTAATATAAAGTTCTTCATCTGATAATTTTGTCATCGCCATGCAAGTGTATTCACTGTTCCTATGTAGATGGTATTCATTGCTGAGAATGCGAACTCAATCGGATTGAAGTTGGGGAAATAGGGTGGTAAAAACTTGCACCACATGCCCCTGTGTAATATCAGTTCACATTCATGTATTAGCACAATAAAATATCTTACCTGGCTTGAATTAGATCCTAGATGTCTTGGTGCTTGTGAATTCTGCAATTATCCATTACAATGATGGAGTTGGGTGCAGGAAATGGCTGCATGTTGTCAAGTAGTCGCTCGATAAATACCTTGAACGTGTCAGTACAAAAGGAGCCTTCGACTATATCACAGTGTAAGATCCCATCGTGAAGGGAAATGGCAGGTAGAATGGAGAAGCTACAAATTGTTAGCAATAATTAGCAAACTCAAGATATGGACTCACCACCGACCATATACAAAGAAAGCCTTCCATTGTGCTTTTGTACCCTGAATCGACCAAGTACAACCACGATAAGTTGTACAGCGATCTACAGAACTTTCGTCCACAAACACTAGTTGCTCAGCATGGTACAGACCAATTCATGCATAATATTCCAGTCGCTTTTCAGCAGACCTTTCTGCTGCAACTTGCGTGATCTAAAAGATAAAAAATCAGGTACAAAAAGAAAATATCTACTTACTTTTTTCATGGTGAATCCCTTTGCACAAAGGGTTTTCCAGATGGTGGAACGCAAGACCTGAATGCCAGTTGATACGGCCAAGATCTCTTGAAATTCATCCAAGTATATATCGGGGGCCTTCTGGATAGTACCTAGAAGAAACTGCGACAGCTCGGCCATTAGCAATCAAACAATAATGATATTAGTTCTCTGGATAACCTACCTCAACATTGATATCTTGAAGATGGCAGTTGCGAGATCGGTCTCGCTTCATTGGTTCATTGTCCTCGTTGGGGACAGTCCCATATGCATGAAAATGCACCAGAACTCGTTGGATGGTGTGACTAGATACATTGAGTCCAGCTGCGAGTTGCTCTTGATCCAGCATTTGGGAGAGCCGTACAATAGCCCATTGAATTTCAGAGGGCGTACATTGACCTTGGGGCATGTCTGCTGCATGCTTTTCAATGGCTGGACAGTGCGCAAGGGCTCAATACACACCTGTTATACAATCCCAATGACATGCAAAAATCGAGATTCCGATATTTGGTTATTTTTCCACTGGTCAACTCGGGGTGTATTCTCTGGGCTATTCCGAGTTGATTGGGACCTTTTCTGATGGATTCCAATGAGGCATTGAGGCGCTATGGCTGGAGTAAGATGGGAGATATATTTTTTACTAAAATTCCCATGCCGCCAAGCTAGCTGAAAACGACAGTAACCTTAATAAAATCCCTATGCAAGAAATGATCAGTGGAGGAGATTTCATGGTAAACATTGCCATTCTCTTCTCCATGGGTAACACACAAAAAGATGATAACATTAAAGCACTCATTGACAGCAGCACCGTCAACACCTTCATCAACCAAAAATGGTGCACCAAAAACAAAGTCAATATAATTCCTCTCATACAACAGATCCAAGTATTTAACGCCAACAGCACCCCGGGAAAGGCTGAAAAGGTAACCTATTACATCAAACTAGTGGTGGCCCTCCAAGACCACCATAAAAAGATCAATGCATTTATGGTTGAGCTGGGCTCAAATCAAATGATCATCAGCTATGACTGGCTCACCTGCCACAATCCAACCATTGACTGGATCGAAAAGAAAATCGAGTTCACCTACTGTACTGAAGATTGTGATAACTACAAGAGCCAGCAGGATAGATACTTCAGCCTATGTGTGCGCACTATAAAACACTAATCCTTGTCAGATCAGATAAGAATCAAATAAAGGGTGCAAGTATAAACTCAACCCAAGGGAGGGCGACAGGAAAGACAGAACAAAGTGAGAATGGACCTAGGCAGCTCCCTGCTCACATAGACAGAAAGTGGAGGGGAAGAAAGATGTATTAAAACTATAGGGACACACTTTTATAGTCCAGGGCATTCTCTAGGACTTACAAAAGTGAAGTAAAAAAGATAGCTAACAAATCCAAGCTAATAAGCATGTATCTGGAATCAATCTGCACCAGATCTGGGTTGGAAAATACCAATCCAGGACTGGATTAAGCTAATCTGGACTGGATATACCAAACCTGACAATGGAACCCACCCAGACAGACATGGAATACTATGGACTTATCATATCCGTCAATCCAGAATTCTGAACTTAACTCCAGACCCAACTCCAGACTACTTTCCTGTGACCTCCGGTGCATCCTTGATGAGTCCACATCCCTGACACTCTGGACCCTCTCTATTTAGTATTCCTTGTTCTTAGTATTACATTCCATTCTTCACCTACAGTACATAGCCACTAGCTTTGTCCCAGTTCACCCTCTGTCCCTGTTCTCTGCTTAGGAGCACAGCTCCAGTACACTTAGTATCCACACTCTGGATTATTAGTAAGACCTATGTTCTACTCCCGTATATAAGTCTCCACACTTGTAGTAGATACTCCAGTTTGAATATCGACTTGGACAGTCTCCCAAGCTCACTCTGACCCCCTTGAGTCTCCAAGACTCTCTTCTGAATCATCCTTGACCTTCGTTGCTTGCAACAGGATCAATCTGACTTCTTCCACCTGTTCCAAAATTACAGGACACCTCCAGAGTTGTGACAAGGGTGCACCACACATGGTGAAGCCAAGTCCTGCTCAAACTCCAGAGTTCCGGAGTTACCTCCTGGAGACACCAGTTCTAACAGGACTGAAGAGATAGCATGTTTGCACAACAGGAGACTTCGGTCTCCTACAGTGCAATTGAAGCTGGAGTCACAGACAAAGTTCCCATAGTATATCATGATTTTCTTGATGTATTTTCTGAGCAGGAATTGAACCATATGCCCTTATGGAAACACTGGGATCACGCCATTGATCTTAAGCCTGACTTCATTCCAAGGAAGGGGAGAGTTATCCTGCTATTAGATACAGAGTTGGAAGAAGTACAGACTTTTATCAACAAGGAAGTCAAGAAGGGCTACCTATAACTGAGCAAGTCTCCTCAAACATCCCAAAGAAGGATGGTCAAAAATGTCTTGTAACAGATTACCACTATCTAAATGAAAGAACTATCAAAAATGCATATCCCTTATTACTAATTTCATAGCTCATCAACTGCCTCAAAGGCAATGTTCATGGCAATGGACCTTTGCTGGAAATATAACAATGTCTGCATCAAAGAAGGCAATGAATGGAAAGTGGTATTTATAATGCCAATTGGGGCTTACAAGCCAACAGTTATGTACTTCAGACTTACTAACTCTCCCCCCACATTCTAGAACATGATGAACAATATATTCTCTGATCAATATGCATTCCTCATTATCTATATGAATGACATGATGATCTTTACAAAAGGAAAAACTAAAGAAGAGCACAAAGCACTGGTCCATGAAGTTCTGCAATGACTATGAGAAAATGACCTGTATATCAAGCCAGAAAAATGTGCCTTCTCAAAGAACAAAGTCAAGTTTCTCAGAATGGAAGTCTTGAAACATGGTGTAGAAATGTAGTCAAAGAAAACCCCAATTACTAATTGGCCCAAACCAACCTGCTTGAAGCAGATCCAAGCCTTCCTAGGCCTATGTAATTATTACTGAAAGTTCATTGACCAGTTTGCCAAGATAGCATGGCCTCTGAACGATCTCACCAAAAAAGATACCCCCTTCCAGTGGGGTAAAACAGAACACATAGCCTTTCTCACACTGAAAAAAAAATTCATGGAAGCACCTTTACTTGCCTATTCAGATAGTTTGCAACAAATGCACATTGAAATGGATACATCAGACATTGCAACCAGAGCAATCCTCTGGCAGGAATGCGAAGATAGGCAATGGTGTCCTTGCACCTTTCTCTCCCATTCCTTTGATGCAACCAAGTGCAACTACTCCATCTATGACAAAGAACTGATAGCAGTTATACACACTCTTGAAGAGTGACGACACTATTTAATCAGCAGAGAATGATTTGAACCACAAAAACTTGGAATACTGGAAAAAACCACAGACGCTGTCAGGACAACAAGCACAATGGCATACCCTTCTCCAGGAATTCAATCTCGAATTTGTTTATTGACCTGGGTCCCTCAATTGAGCCAACCCTCTCTCCCACTAACCTGACCATGGCAATGCAGTTGAGAACCTTAACAAGAACATTATGGTTCTACCTGCTGAACTATTTATAAAGAATGTTATGTTAGAATCTCCCTTATTACAAAGAATATAAAAAGAATCACAAAGTATAAATGATGTTCTTAACTATACCTATGATAAGAAGTGAGAGGTCTACCTTCATGACTTCACTGGCCAGATTTATGTTCCACCTTCCATCTGAGCTGAGATTCTAAAAACATGTTATGAATTGCTAACAACCACACCACTGGCCTCAGCTTCACAGACTTCTACGAGCCTGGCAAGGAAAAGTGTGAAAGAAAGAGCTCACATACACTCAATCACCCAAGATATTATCTAAGGATAACAGGTGGTCAAAGCTAGGGACACCTGCTAAGACACCTGGGTTTGTGTGCATGGACCATAGGGTCCATGGGATAACTACTATATATGAATAGACTACTATACACAATCGTGAGAGAGTTCCCACTAGGGTTGACAGAGATTAAAGGGCCATGCTCACCATGAGGCATGACATCATATGATGTCATGGTCTAGATCTGGCCATATGACTGGTTATGTGATAAAGAAAGAAAGGGGGCTGAAGGTGGTTCATAATAAAAAATGCCATGACAATCCCCTGTGAGGTCACAACAGGCAGGCTCATATATCATACAATAAATCATTTCTTTATTTGGCCACAAATGTGAGAAGATATTATTACATACATAAACCACTGCTAGATGTGTACCTTCACAAAGAGTTCATCCAAAGCACTGGCAGGAAAAATATTACCACTCCCTATGGCTAATTATTCATGGGAAGATATCTTTATAGACTTTGTAACCGGATTACCAGAAGTCAACAAAATTGACTCTGTTTGCATCATTGTTGATCGATTCTCCAAAGAAGTTATTTACATACCTTGTTCGAAAACTGTTTCATCTATAGACTTAACTACAATATTTCATGACCACATGTGGTCACAACACAGTATTTCCTGTATGATAGTATCAGATCAGAGCCCTTAGTTCATGTCCTCCTTTATGACCAAACTCTGCAAATTATAGGCATAGAGCAAAAGCTTTCCATGGCCTACCACTCCCAGACAGATAGACAAACAGAGAGAATCAATAGAGAAATGGAACAATACTTATGGGCGTACGTGGCCAAGAGACAGGACCAATGGCCTGAATATATCAAACTTGCCAGTTCCACCACAATAACTCTCTTACCTTGTCAACAGGGTTGACAACATTTGCCATCACTCAGAACTACTCCCCTTAAATGAGTTTTGAAGGTTCCTCAGAGTCTCTTGCTGGAAGCTTCCACCACACCACAGATTGTGCCCACAAAGAAATCCAGGAAGCATTAGAAAAGACTAGAGAGCAAATGATATGCAATCACAAATCTGCCTGGTCTAACATACCAAATTACACACCCAGTGACCAGATTTGGCTCAGCACAGATAACTTGAAGTTGCCATACACTGCCTGTAAATTAACTCAGGCTGTACAAGGTGGTCCAGATTCTTCTGAACACAGTCAAACTGTGACTCCCCACATTTTTCAAGATTCACCCAATTATGAACATTTTGAAGGTGAAACCCTACCAATCCCTTCTGTCTGGACAGCTGATCTCTCGCCCTGATGTGATTGAGGTCTCAGAAGAGGGTCACTCTGAATATGAGGCAGTAGTACCTCCTGCTTGAAATAGGGAAAACTGGAGTATTGGGTCTGCTGGAAGGGTTATGATGATACTGATGACATGTGAGAACTGGCTTCCCATTTGGATAATGCATGTGATGCAGTGGATGCCTTCTATCACTCCTCGCTATTGGCCCCTTGCCCTCTTTATGGTTTCTCCTTGATAGAGATGAACCAACTCTTTACTATCTATGGCCCTGAAGCTGGTACTCCATTTGCAATGACTCATCTGGAACTTGAGTTGTAACAAAGGGAGGTAATGTTATGAACCACCTTCAGCCCCTTTCTTTTCCTCATCACATGACCAGTCACATAACCAGGCCCAGACCAGACATCATATAATATCATGCCTTATGACTGGCACACTCTTTTAATCTCTGCTAACCCTGGTGGGAACTCTTTCATGATTGTGTATACTAGTTTATCCATGTATAGTAGTTTATCCCATGGACCCTATAGTCTATGCATGCCTCCCTATGATATATAAACCCAGGTGTTTCAGCTGGTGTCCCCAGCTTTGATCACCTGTTATCCTCGGATAATACCTTGGGTGATTGAGTGTGTATGAGCCCCTTCCTTCACATTTTTCCTTGCCAGGCTTGTAGAAGCCTGTGAAGCTGAGGCCAGTGGTGTGGTTGTTAGCAATTTATAACAGGTGGAGTATATTCTCCTCACATAACTTCATAACTGCAAGTTGCAGTTGTTTTTTGATCATATGTTTTGTTTTTGTAGTTTTTGTACTACTTTGCATAGTTTTTATACTACTCCCCTTCCCCTTCTTCAAGCCCTTATGAGGTGTTGACATCATAGGGTGTGAAAGTCATTGGGACTTTGGGGTGGTGCTAGGGCAGCAGGTGCCTCTAACATCAGATGAGGATTTATCCAGTAAGGGGACAGTAATGCCCCTACAATCCACAAATTATTGTTGAAGTTGATAATGGTGTGATGTTGTCTTAGGAAGAGTATTCCCAGAATACAATTGTAGCAATCAATATTGGCTACATCAAAATAAGTGTGGGTGGTAAATCCACCAATGATAACAGAAGCTTCATCCTCATGGGTGATCTTCAAGTGGCTGCCTATGCAGCCCAGCTGCAGTATAAGCTATTGCGTGAGAGGGTATATCTCTATCTAGATGACCTTTGTGAATGTGGGGACCTTTGTGAATGTGGGGCTCATGAAATTCCTAGTACTACTGGTATCAATCATTGTGTATGTTGGACACCCATTGATGGTGATCTGGACCATCACATATGCATGCAGAGCTGGTATGATCATTGGTTACATACCAGGGTTGTCCCCTGGCCCCATCTGAGTATGCATTACATATCTGAAGGAATGGGAGTTTATTCCCCATTATACCCTGGCATGTGACATTGAGTGTGGCCAGTCGCACTTGTGTGAGATCTCCGGTGGTCCATCCTGTGGGATAACCATCAATCTATGTGCAGTCTCAACTACTAGGTCATCTGGATACATCCTGATCTGGAAAGGAGATCACTCTATGAGCTCCTTGATGATGATATCATATGATGTGGTGACCTCTCACCCAGTGAATGAGGTGCACAGGCAAGCCCATACTGCCTTGGATCTGAGGTTCCAAGCAAGGAACACTTGGTACCTCTCAAAGATGTGAACTTGTTTCACAAGTTCAACCATTGCTGTGCAAACACAATCAATATTGAGGCCATGCCCTTTCATCTGTGCACAATGGCACTTATCTTAGCCCCAGTTGTATTCCTGTCAAGCATGCTCAGATGGGTATGATTGGGCTGCACTCAGTGAGAGATCTCCCTTGTCAATATCTGCTGTGATATGGGTAATTTGTCACTGGCACTTGAGACATGCTGCCTTCATGGATTACCCTGTATATCAGAGACCATGTCCATCTCGTGTTACAGTTGATGTCAAGCAACTGGAGTCCAATGTCAAAGACTAAGGAGTCCGGACTTGGAACTCGCAGGTTGTACTACATGTGTGTACACATAACAATAAACAATAATAAGTACTAACATGACTGACATGACTGACAGTAGTGGTCA
>JBBPTJ010000493.1:0-13198 GCA_038094035.1 Pulveroboletus aff. ridleyi
ACTCGTTCCGGGCAGAGGTATTGAGGGTGTCCCGGCTTCCTAATCTTACAAGTGGGGCAGACATAAAGGTGACAGTGGGGTCGCCAGTGTCCGAGGATGTGGCATTTGTGACAAGTGTCCTTATAGCAGGGGTGGTCTTTCAGGAGGGGAAAAAGATGTTCCTGCCAAAGCTCCTCTTCCTCCCAGGGACTGCGTCCATTCGGGCTGGTGGCGATTGCGTCTTCTAAATCTAATTGCGCACGGGTTACGAAGGGAATGTACTCCCCTTGGTCTTCCTTTCTGGCTCGTAAGGAGGAGTAAGCGATGTCAGCCATATATCCATCCAGCTCTTCAAGCCAATCTCCGAGGTCCAACTGGTAGGCTAATCCTCCCAAGGCGGCCGTTCCGAGTTCCTGGACAGAGAGTAAAGCTGTCCGTTGCATGTTGTATTTGGGGAGGCAAAGTCTCTGGATTAGTGCAGGAATCCTAGCCAGCTGGCGGTACGCTTGGGTTAGGTAAAGGAGAGGCGATCCCGGTTGGAGGTGTCGGTCTATAGGCATGGCAAGACGGGAGTTGGTTAGGTGGGCCTGGAGGATGGTGTGGTATTCTTTGTCAGGGTATCCTTCCCTGAATCTGTGGGCATGGAATGGAAGATCAGGCTCTATGGGGAAAGTTTCTTCAGTGTTACGATCAGGGGCGATACACCCAGTGGGGTCCCCCCAACTGAAGGAGACGACTCGGTCACCTCTGGTAGGCAGTGGGTGAGGAGTGTCAATGCGACGAGGAAATATTTCAGCTGGGGTAGTGAAGTAAGAGTCGTCGGACGAGGTGGATCTAGGTGGAGGTGAAAGGGTCACCAACAATTCGGTAGAAAGGCTGCTGGAAAATGCATCGACAGCAGCGTCAGGTGGAAGAAGTATCAGAATAGACGACTTAATGCTCTCAGGAGGGGGCGAAGGTGGTGCCATCCGCTGATCGTCAACTGGAGCATCCTGGCCAAGTCATCGGGTGATAATTCCCATAGGGACGAGGGGGGATGTGACATGGGGGTGAGAGGTGATGGAGTCGGTGAACATAATGTGTATGACTTTTGTGGAAATGGAGGGACGAGACTGAGGGAAGACCTTAGGGTGGAGGCATTTATAAGCGTTGAGGATGGCCTTGGCATTAGTCAGATCGGATTTGTGTTGCCAAGAATCTTCATCAGCAGAGTAACCCTTCCACCTAATTAGGAATTGCCGATGGGTCAGGGGTCCCTTATGACGTATGATCTTCTCGACTTCGTACTCTTCTTCGCCTTCTATTAACTCCAGAGGTGGAGCCAGGTAATTCGGGCTGTGGACGTCATTTTCACAATAGGACGATAAGAGAGAAGCATGGAACACGGGGTGGATTTTCCAGGTGTTGGGGAGGCGGAGACAGTAGGAGATGGGAGATAAGACTTCGGTGATTACGAAAGGTCCTTCTTGTTTGGGTGCGAATTTGGGGGATGTGAGAGAACGTTTCAGGTTTCATGCTTCTAGCCAGACTTTATCTCCGCACTTCCAAGGGGTGAACCCACAGGTGTTCTGTGATTTCATGACTTGGCGTGCGAGTTCATGGGATGCCAAGGCTTCATCATGGAAGTGAGAGAGCATGTCTAGTCTGGTTTTGACAGCGGGTAGCGGAGTTTCTGCAATGATCGTGGGTAGCAGTTTGGGTTCATATCCCATTATGAGGAAGAATGGGGATTGGTTGGTGACAGAGTGAGGACAGTGGTTGTGTGCAAATTCAGCCATGGGGATGTGATCTGCCCATTCGGTGGGGTTTTGGTGGCAGAATAGACGGAGGTAGGTTTCGATTTCCTGGTTTACTCGTTCGGTTTCACCGTCAGTTTGTGGGTAGTAGGCGGTGGAGAGGGCAAGTTGGTATCCGATGAGTTTTGCTAGGGATTTGGCGAATTCCGAGGCAAACTGTGGGCCACGGTCTGAGATGATTTTGTCGTAGAGCCTGAACCGAGTGTATACTTTGTGGAAGAAGAGGTGGGCGATCCCTTCTGCAGTGACGGTTTTTCGAGTAGGGCATAAAATTACCCCCTTCATAAACCCATGGTCGACCACGACCAAGAGACTATCAAAGTCAGACGACTCTGGAAGATTGGTGATAAGATCACAGGAGATCTGTTGGAAGGGGCGGGTGCAGGAGGAGGAGATGGGGGTGAGTGGGGCGACTGTAGGGTGGGTATTTGCCTTCATCTGTTGGCAGGGTCCGCAGCCCTCAACAAAGCATCGGACGAAGGAGGCGAGGCCGGGCCACCAGTAATCGCGGGAGACGAGCTGACAAGTTTTAAGGTATCCTGGGTGGCCAGCCGAAGGGTGGTCATGGGCACAGGAGACAACCTCATGACGGAGGGTGTCCGGGATATAAACACGACCTTGATAGGTGAGGATGCCTGCATCATAGGCCCAATCAGACAGACAGGAGCAAAATTTGGAGGCAACCGATCCCTCAAGTGTATGAAGGGCATTGGTCACGACAGGGTCCGAGGGGGAGGAAGCTGCGACTTTGTCGGCGAGATCTGTGTCGATAAGTTTGATAAAGAGGTCATCAGGAAGGAGAACGACGTCCTCGTTGTCAGCGTTGTCAGAGGAGATAAAGTCCGGTCGGCGGGACAGGGCGTCTGGGGCAGAGAGGGTGGAGCCGGGGACATGGGTGAACTTCAGGTCGAAGTCAGCGAGATCTAGGAGCCAACGGGCCTGCCAGCAGTTGAGCTTGTGAGGTTCTCGGAAGTAGGTGAGGTTCTTGTGGTCCGTGAGGACGGAAACCACAAAGGGAGAACCATGGAGGTGATGGCACCATGCTTTGAGGGCACGGATGATGGCAAGGAGTTCGTGATCGTAGATGTCGTAATTCCGCTCGGCAGAGCAGAAGGACTGGGAGAGGTAGGCGCAAGGGCAGAGGTTGCCATTGCCATCGGGTTGGAGGAGGACCCCACCTGTTGCCCATTTGGACGCATCGGTAGTGATGGAGAATGGCTTGGTAGGATCGGGTAGAAGCAGGACAGGGGCGGACATGAACATCGTTTTCAGAGAGGCAAAGGCATTGGCATATGTGGAGGACCAGTCCCAGGGGTGGTCCTTCTTGGTGAGGTCAAGGAGGGGACAGGCAATGGTGGAGTAATCTGGGATGAACCGTCGGTAGAAGTTGGTGAATCCAAGGAAAGATTGGACATCTTTGACCTTCGAGGGGGTAGGCCACTCAGTGATTCCTGCGAGTTTAATGGGGTCCATGGCGAGCTCGCCTGGTTTGACTACCATTCCAAGGTATTCGACTTCGGGGGTGGCGAAGTCGCATTTCTCCAGTTTCAGGTGGAGATCAAGTTCCGTCATCTGCTTAAGGACACGACGGGTACGTTCGGTATGGGTCTCCTCATCCGGCGAGAAGATGAGGAGGTCATCCATGTAGATGACGAGCCAGCCTTCGGCGATGAGATCGTGGAAGGAGTCATTCATGAAGCATTGGAAGGTGGCAGGTGAGTTTGTTAGTCCGAAGAACATGACAGTAGGTTCGAACAGGCCTTTATGGGTGAGAAAGGCCACCTTCCAGCAGTCAGACTCCTTAATCCTGACGTTGTTGTATCCCCATCGGACGTCGAACTTGGTGAACACCTTGGCACCCTGGAGGTGTTCTACAAGGTTGGAGATGAGGGGAAGGGGATAGGTGTCACGGATGGTGTGTTCGTTGAGGTATTGGTAGTCTTGGCAGGGACGTAGTTTCCCATCCTTTTTCTTAACAAAAAAGAAGGGGGATGACTGAGGGGATTTCGAGGGGCGGATTTTTCCGGCATGGAGGTTCTCGTCAAGGAAATCCTTGGTAGCCTTCTTTTCGGCCTCAGTGAGGGGATAGAGCTTGGCGGATCGAGGTTTAAATGTCTCGTCGAGCTCTATGGGGTGGTCATAGGGGCAAGAGGGAGGAAGGTGATCGGTGGATTCCTTAGAGAATACAGATGCGAAGTCGGCAAACTCGGGAAGGAGGCGTATCTCCTTCTTTTCGGTGAGGGCTTCGATGGCAAGATCTGTTGCTGTGGTGAGATGTTTAACAATGACTTGGTCCTCCCAAGCTTTCCATTCTTTATACGTGGGCCATCTATGTCCCCCCCAATCTTGGAGGTAGTTAAACAACATGCTGTCCCGATCTTGTTCTACACGGACATGGCGGATCTGGATGGGATCAGGGGTGTTCGCAACCTTTGCTGTGTGCTCCATGAGCCATTTGGTTTCCAGGGGTGACTCAGTTGGCATGTCAGGGGGTAGGGTGTCCGAGATAGGGAGAAGGAGGGTAAAGGTGGACCAATCAATGAGAGGGTTGGCGGTCCTTAGCCAGGGCATTCCAAGGATGAAGGGGTCATCTCCGCAGTGCATTATGTGGAAGGTTTCGGAGTAGCGAAGATCTTCGATGGAGAAGGACATGGTAACTGAAAATTTAATCGGTCCTCCCTTGTTTGGGGTGTCATCTGCGTTCCAAACTTGGATTGGTTTTGGGAGGCGGGTGAGCGGGATGTGGTGTTTCTTGACGAAGGCCCAATCTATGCAGGACCGGGTGGCTCCAGAGTCGACTAGGGCACGGGTTTTGACGGCTTTTTGACCAGTAGTAAAGAAAAAGGGAATTCGTATAGCACGAGGATCTTTAGCTACTAATACACGGTGATTAGAGGAGGAAACGTGTGTCAAGGGCATTCCTCCTTTCAAAAACCCTTCCCCCATCTGGAGAAGGTGACCCTCTTGACAGTTTCCTCAGGAGGGTCTTCTTCGTCATCGTCATTAGGTACAGGTTCGAGTTTTGGGAGTGATGGAGTTTCAGCGACCTTTTTGATGGAGGCTTTCTTCTTCCCAGGGCTTGGGAAGGTGGGGCAAGTGTTTGACATATGTCCAGATTGGCGACAGCGAAAGCAGAGTTTCATTGACATGCATCGTTTTCTCTCTTCTGGGGTTAGCTTGCCAATCCTGACGACATCTACATCCATAGCGTCTGGGTCCTTTGTGGAGGCGGTGGAAGATGCAGCAGGCCGGAAGTAGTTATACGTCCCTTTCTGCTTATAGGTATCAGCTCACTCCCACTGGTTGATGAAGTGAACAGCTTTCTTATACCAGTCTTCTATGGTGACTGGGGGGGTGTCCATGGAGAAGACCCGTTGGCAGAGGGAATTTGGTATTCCGGCGGCGAAAAAGTTGGTGAGGATGATGTCGTCTTTGATGGTACTAAGAGAGACTTGGTTTTTGAATTCCGAGATATAACTATTGATGTCGGAGAGTTTCAAGATACAGGTGTGTTGTAACCATCTGACTGCCTTTGCAACGGTATCCTCATGTTGGAAAGTCTCCTTAAAGCTTTCTACAAATTTCTGGTACGTTCTGAATCCAGCGGTGGGGTTGGCAAGCTTCTGGGTTCAGAAGGTGTTGGCCCAGGTGGCCACAGATCCGCTTTTCATAAACGAAAGGGTGAATGCAATTTTCTTTGCATCGGTGTTATAGAGGTCCTCATTAGTGATGAGGTAGAACTGAACAGAGTTAAGCCATGGGATGGCTTTCTCGTAGGTGCCGTCGTAGTCGTCAGGTTTCCCAAGACGGAGTTTGGTAGGTTTGGTGGTCATTTGTGGGGGGATAAATGGTGGGAGTGGGTCTCGTATGGGGGTTTGGACTCGGGTGATCCTTGCCTGGTGTTCTGCGTTGGCAAAGGTTCTGGGGAGGGTCTGGTGGGTGGCTATGGGAGTGGGGGACAGTGGGGTTGGTTCTCTAGGGATGGATATTCCTTCAGAGAAGAGGGCGGCGAGGGCTTGGTCCTCGTGTTATTCCTGGGGAGAGGTAACGTGGAGATCGGGTGATGACGGAGGGTTTTCTTCCTCGGAAGACTGGGGTTCGGGTTCTGAGTCAACAGGTGGGCGTTCTCTGGTAGGTCTGAAGATCCTATCAGCAAGGCTGGGGGGGTTTCGTCGAGATATGGTGGCGGTTTAGGCGGTGCTAACTGCAGCAGGAGAGCTTAGACCTTTTGTTACGCTTGATCCCGAAGGGTTGAGCATGGACTTGGTAAGATCCTAAGACACTGAGGCGAGGGGGTACCCTGTAAACGAAAGGGTCGAGGGTTCATCCTAGTGGGAACCAGACGGTTGACTACCCGTTGAAGCGGGTGGACCAAGGACAATCCCTTGTAATCGGGATGGGACGTGGGCAGGAGCTAAAGCGCTCACTTAGGTATAGAGCGGAGACACAAGAAAAGGAATAGGATGTTATAACCCAAGTAGGTCTAAGCTGAGGATACAGGAAGACTACTTGGGGTTTATATACAAAGACGAGGAGACACTGAGTAAGCGTATGGAACATGAAAGAATAATCGGCTGACTGATCGTTGAGTCAGCGAGCCAATGGCAGAAATACAGCAATGAGTAATCGAAGAATGTTCTAGAAAGCGAAGGAAGGAACAGGCATATGATCGGGAGAACTATGAGCTTAGTATAAGGAGAGCTAAGCGAGGAGAGATAGGTCCAAAAGAAAAGAGTGAAACAATAAATCATAACAACAGCCATAAAATGTATAAATGGACCATGAGCACTATAGAGGATGCTTAAAGGGACCAGAAATGGCCTATATTACCATAGGGGACTTCTGTCTCCTACACTGTCATGTCTGGAGCAGGCGCTGTCCAAGAATATGCCCCTGAGATCCTCCACCCATATCAGAACACAGATTTTATGTTCAATGAGCAATATGCTCTCTAGATCAAATCATATGAGGAAGATCCCATCCTCCATGGTCTGTCCTTTGCTCCTAAGCAAACTCAGAGCCCTGTACTCCACTGAGTGCAGAACCTTCTCAAAGACCTGCAAAGAGATGGCCCTGCATTACCTCCAAGACCACCGCAGGATCTGTGTGTTCAGATGCCCCAAGATAAGGGCAAAGGCCATGCTCACAAGCATATTCACATTATCATCCTGCCAGAGATTCCCAGTGGAGGTACAGAAAGCCTGGATAGCCCTGGTTCTAGCCCTCTGAATTCTCCACATTTGCTGAGAGTGCAGATACCCTCTCGTTTCAACCCATGTCCCATGGATCCCCAAGGTCCCACATTGGGCAAGTCCATCTCCCTGAAATCTTTCATATTTAAGGGGGACAAATCCAAATACAAGGCCTGGATGACATGTCTGAGGAACTATTTCTTCTGATTCCTGATTCACCCCCCCAATGTGCAAAAGATAGTTATAGCGTTAGGATTTCTCAGTGATGAAAATACAAGCTCCACCAGGAGGTTTGCCAACTGGTACTTTGACAATGGGATTCCACTATGACATACTTGGGCCCAATTCATCAAGTTACTCAATGTGCAGTTCAAACTGGCCATGGCGAGACAAAAAGCATATGAGAAGCTCATGACATTGAAACAAGGGTCACACTATCAAAGACTTCTTCATTGAGATGGGACAGTTGATGAATGAAGTGGGTTGCGAGCACAGCCCCTCTTTTGACAAGACACTGGTATATGTCATCCAACAAGGCATCAAAGAGGAGGTGATAGGATTCACAGAACAAGCTCACACCATGCTTGCAAGTTCCATGGATATTGCATGGTGGGAAAGATGCCTTTGACAGGCTGAAATATCCCTCCAGAATAGAAGAGCTCACAAAGCTCTTAATGCCGGAGGATCAGCCAGAAGAGATACATAATCATCCTACCTACCACTGGCCCCTGGATCCACAGAAGTATCCACCACATCAACAAACTCCTACCACCGCTCCTGCCCCGAACACCTGGCCTACACAGGGTTTCAGCCATCCCCAACCTGCGCCACCAAAGGAGGTTGGAATATTTGTGGGAAGAGGAATACCGATGGATATCGACAAAGCCTGTGCCAAAGGAAAGTGCTTCACCTGTGGTAAAGACTGGCCCTGTGCCGATCACATCCATCACCGTCCCCAACAACCCTGCATGCACTTCATCAATATTAACAGAGCGTGAATCTATTATCAAATGAATGAGGAAATGGCTGAGATTATGAAAGAAATGAAAGAGCAGGGTTTTTCCATAGACAAACAGTAGCCAGTCATACTGATTTGTCGAACAAAGTCAATACATCTCATGTAGTTGTCCCATCTCCCAATAAATTCACTGTATTATCTATTGAACAACTGTCTGAGACTAAGACAAAGACTGAATCACTGAAAGCCGTGGGTGAGACATCACTGCCCCAAGTGAATAAAATAAGCATTCTTAAGCGTGAGAAACCTCTCAAGGTTAAATGAGAAGACAAGACCATCCCACTACTCCAGTGTGGATCTGATGGTGCTGTGGGTTATGATGTCTATGCAGCTGAAGATGTAGTAGTTCCAGCCAGAAGACAAGCACTGGTTTCTACCAAAATAAGTATGAAGATCCCATTGGGTCATTATGGTTATATCGCCCCTTGATCTGGCTTGGCAGTTAAAGCCTCAATAGCCGTCAGAGCTGGTGTCATTGACTCTGACTATAAGGGGGGGTAAAATTCCTACTCAACAATCACTCTGATAAGGATTTCCACATGAAAACACGTGAACATGTAGCTCAGTTAATCCTCAAAAAGATTTCAACGCCACCAATCAAAGAAGTTGAAAATTTAGACAACACCAAACAAGGAAACAAGGGTTTTGGTTCAACTGGCCAAACCAAAATATGTAAACACACAGAAGCATGATGGAAAATACTGTTGATCCTTGGTCGATCTGCTGGATCCAAACACAGGTGCAAGGAGACAAGAAACATGCAATGTCGTATCTCCGATCCTTTGTATATGACCAGCAATTACCAGAGATAGATATTAATCTCATCCATGATCTCAAACATATGACACCATACGAATTGGCATGGATCTTTTGAGACCTATAAAAGAAACTGAGATTTAAGAAAGCATCACCCAGACACTGACTATGCAGCAGTTTTGAAATTCCCGTCGAGATTAAAACCAATAATGGCCAAAAATACAACACAAAGGCCTTGATTGACTCAGGAGATACAGGATCTTCAATCAATGTCAAATATAAATATGTTAAAGAACATGGTATAGAAACCTTTAAGTTACCAAGGGAGGTAAAAGTCTACAATGCCAACAGAACACTCAATGCCAGAGGCAGTATTACTGAAATGGTCATCATAGAACTAAACATACTCAACCATAACGAAAAGATCGCCTTTGCCATAACTGACCTAGGGGTCAATACTGTATTCCTTGGACACGATTGGCTCAGGATACACAATCCTTTGATAGATTGGCCAATAGGCCATATCCAATTTAGGTGTGAAAATGATCACCTACCTGGGCTTCTTGAAGATAAGGAAGAAGTGAGATTCTCCAAAGGCGACCATCTCTTCCAGTTAAATCTGGATTCCTATCTTCAAAACACCACCACAGAGATAGCTGCCAAGGAGTTTGCTCAAAAGAAGAAGAAAACCTTCAAAAAAGTGGCACCCTCCTATATTCACAACTTTGCCAACATGTTTGCCAAAGAATCCTTTGACAAATTACCACCATGAAGACCTTGTGATCACGCTATAGAACACCTTCCCAGAGATCACTCTGTGGATTGTAAAGTCTATCCCCTCAGTCCTGGTGAACAAAAGGAGTTAGATGCCTTCTTAGAAGAGAATCTTCAATCTGGTCACATCAGACCTTCTAAAAGTCCCTTTGCCTCAGCATTCTTCTTTATTAAGAAGAAAGATGGACGACTATACCCTGTACAGGATTACCATAAACTCAATGCGATTACTGTACAAAATCATTATCCCCTACCATTAATAAACAAGCTAGTAGATAAATTGAAATCAGCTCACTTCTAATACTAAATTCAATGTAAGATGGGGGTACAACAATGTCTGTATGGCAGAAGGCAATGAGTGGAAGACAGCATTTTGGACCAATCGTGGACTTTTTGAACCACTAGTCATGTTCTTTGGATTAACAAACTCCCCCACAACATTTCAAACAATGATGAATTCACTCTTCAAAGAACTCATTGATCATGGAGTCATTGTATCTACATCAACAATATAATGATATTTACAAAGACACTCAAAGAACATTGAAAAGTAGTTCAAGAAGTTCTTACGATCCTCATATAAGAACATCTATATCTTCGATATAACAAATGCAATTTTGAAGTTCAAGAAACAGAGTTCCTAGGGATAATTGTATCCCAAGACAAAGTCAAAATAGAACCAAAGAAGGTCCAAGCAATTGTTGACTGGCCCCAACCCACCACTCACAAACAATTAAGAGGTTTCCTGGGGTTTCTTAACTTTTATTGACGATTTGTTAAGAACTTTGCCCAAATCACATGACCTCTCAATAATCTCACATCAGAAAAAGTAGATTTTGTCTGGGACGACAAATGCCAAGCAGCAATGGACCAGCTGAAAGCTATGCTTTTGTCTGCCCCTGCCCTAGCAATGCCCACCAATACAGATCCATACTGGGTTGAAATGGATGGCTCAGGCATTGGCATTGGAGCTGTTCTGTCACAGCAACAAGATGGGATTTGGCACCCTGTGACATTCATCTCAAGATCTCTCAATGACACAGAGAGAAATTACCATACCACTGACCTTGAAATGCTCACAGTCATCTTTGCACTCAAGGAATGGAGGCAGTACCTTCTCAGTGCAGCTCACCCATTCAAGATCTTGGTTGATCACAAGAACCTCAAGTTCTATTGTAAACCAGTAGACCTCTCACAACAACAGGCTCACTGGCAACAGATAATCCAGGAGTATGATTTCACATTCAAACACCACTCTGGAAAGTTGAACCCAGCTGATCCTCTGTCCTGGAGGCCAGACTTTGAAAAGGGGGTAAACAATGACAATAAACAACAAATCCTACTCCCTGATTCAATGTTCACAAATTTGACCCAAGAGAATGCCTTTTTCTTCACCAATAGAGTAGAAATTCATGCACAACAAAAGGAATCAATCGAGATGCAATTTAAACATCTCCAATCATGTGCCAAAAAGTACTCTCTAGAAGGACTCGCGAAAGAAATGATGCAGTGGTCCAAGAAACACGATGTCATCTACTGGTGAGACCTCCTTTATATACCGATGGAGTCCACACTCAGGGAACAAGTCATCTGAGAAAATCACAACCACCCTATCACAGGACACCCCAGAGCTCACTGAATATACGACCTAATCATGACATGTTACTACTGGCCCACCATACATAAAGACATAGAAAGATATGTCAAGGGTTGCAATAAGTGTCAGAAGGCAAAGAACCACCTGGTACTCACATATACCACGCTTACGCCGAACGAGATTCCATCTGCCCCATGGGAGACCATATCTGTCAACATCGTTGGACCAATACCTGACTCACAAGGAAAAGACACCATTTTGGTTGTCATTGACAGATTCTCCAAAATGATATACCTCTTCCCCATATCATCCACCATCACTGCCAAGGGAGTCACCACTATCTTCCATAACAACATATTTAAACTCCACAGCATCCCAAAGAAGGTGATATCAGATTGCAGATCACAATTCATGTCACAGTTCATGACTGACCTATATGCACTCCTACAAATCAAAGGAAACCTTTCTATGGCCTATCATCCCTAAACTGATGGACTGTCATATCCATCGAATCCGGTACTCCAGACTTATCTCCGGACAACTCCAGACATCTTTCCTGCGACCTCCGGTGCGTTCTCAATGAGTCCGCATCCCTGACACCCCGGACCCTCTGTATTTAGCATTCCTTGTTCTTAGTGTTAGGCTCCATTCTTCACTTACAGTACATAGCCATTAGCTTCGCCCCAGTTCACCCTCCATCCCTGTGCCTGCTTAGGAGCACAGCTCCGGTATACCTAGCATCCACACTCCAGACTATTAGTAAGACCTATGTTCTACTCCCATATATAAAGTCCCCGCACTTGTAGTAGATACTCCAGTTTGAATATTGACTTGGATAGTCTCCCAAGCTCACTCTGACCCCCTTGAGTCTCTAAGACTCTCTTCTGAACCATCCTCGGCCTTGTTGCTTGCAACAAGACCAATCTGACTTCTTCTGCCCATTCTGAAATTACAGGACACACCCCCGGAGTTGTGACAAGGGCGCACCACATACGGTGAAGCCAAGTCCTGCTCGAACTCCGGAGTTCCGGAGTTACCTCCCAGAGACCTCGGTTCTAACATGGACAAACAGAGCATATAAACTCCGAGGTTGAACTTTACCTGAGGATGTACATCAATCACCATCAAAATGATTGGGCTGAATGGTTGTCCTTAGCTGAGTTTGTACACAATCAAAGGACATCTAGTGCAACTGGAGCCAGCCCCTTTATACTCAACTATGGGCAACAACTGTTGGTCTCCATTGATAACCATAAAGAGGTGCGAATGGCCAAAGCAATGGACTTTGTGATGTAAATGAAGGAAACTCATGTGCAAGCCAAGATTGTGCTAGAAAAGGCAGCCACAGAGATGAAGAAGTATTACAATTGAAATGCCAGACAACCAGTAATCTATCAACCCAGTGATCAAGTACTTCTCGATAGAAAACACATCTGATCAGATTGACCATCAAAGAAGTTCGAAGACAAGTGCTATGGTCCATTTAAGATCTTAAAAAAGGTTGGACCTGCAGCATACAAACTCAAACTCCTGAAGCACTTGAAAATGATACATCCAGTGTTTCACAAGTCACACTTATGGCCATATCAAACTGGATTATTTCCATCTCAAACCAAATCCACTCCCCCTCCTGCTGTCATACCACAGTGAAATGAATATGAGGTTGAATCCATTGTAGATGCCCATAAATGTCAGGGCAGAATTGAATATCTCGTGCACTGGAAGAACTACCGAGAGAAGATCGTACTTGGGAACCCAAGGCTCATCTGGTCAATGCCAAGGAGGCACTAGCCAACTTCTACAAAGTCCACCTAACGGCAGTGCGAGCCATAACTGATGACATCCCCTGTGATTGCCCCATGTGCACAAAAGGAGAAATCATGATCTACGACGCTGAATTCAAAGATTTCACTGCCTCCCTCACCTGCCTCCCCATGACTTATTTCAAAATCCCTCCTAAAGACACAACTGACTCAGAGCATCAGCTTGAAAAGGGGATAATGTCAGAAACATGAGAATCTTACTTCACTGCTAACTCTTCTCACCTTATCTAATCATTATCTTATCTTATCAGAAGGTCATAGAA
>JBBPTJ010000494.1:0-13194 GCA_038094035.1 Pulveroboletus aff. ridleyi
CAATACGCGTACGACACCGCTTGTTATCAGGCGTCTACCCCTATGGGCTCTTCACCTGTCGAAGCAAATTGTTGAAGAAAACCAACCGCCGCGAACCCCTCCCCCGCACGTTACCTCGACCCTCACCCCCGCAAGCGTGCCCAGAGTCTCGTTGAAAGATACGAGACAGTAAGCACTGTCAACCTGTCTGCCCCCGGATCACCAAGTTTCGAAGGGCTCTACTCCGCCCTCCCCGAATTAGGAGAACCAACTGCTCCTCCCGCACCCAACCCGACACTGCCTTCCCGATCTCGCCCATCTCGCTCCCGCCAACAAATGTCCTCCTCTTCCCTTTCCAACGACGAGCTTAAAGCTCTTCTCCAAGCTCTCTTACGAGAGAAAACCGATTCCCCCACTGCAATTGCCAAGAAAGTTGCCGATCCCGGAAAATGGGACGGCGACAGAAAGACATTCCGGAATTGGCTCACCGGAATCAAGGTCTGGGTCTCCCTCCAAAAATGGGAAACACGTAAACTCCGCGTCGTGTCGGTATTATCATGACTAGAAGGCACAGCCGCGTCCTTCGCAAGGCTCTAGCTCGAGGAGTATGTCGAGCAAGAAGAACAAGAAGTCCTCGGCCGAGACGGAAAATCCCTCGGTTATACCAGAGGTGACGATGCCTGGCCGCAATGGCCCGAGCTCGTCAAAACAATTAAGGACCACTTTCAAATAGACGTCCTTGCTCACGAGTCGCTAAAGGCGCTCAACGCATTACAGCAGAATGGAGCTGCCATTGATACATTCCTCCAAAAGTTTGAGATACTCGCCAAGGAAGCCCAGATAGAAAACGGGCATGCCATCGAGATCCTGAAGCGGGCAGTGGACGCCCGCATCTATATGCAGGTCCACTTACACATGGCCATGGAGGATGACGTCCATGCGCTGATGGAGGCCTACCGAAAGGTCGGCCGATCCTTTGAATCCGCCGCTGTGAAGCGTGGATTCCAACCACTGAGGCAATGGGGGCCTCGAAGATACAATCCCCCCAACGGTCCACCGCCCAACCAGCGGTTTATGCAATACGGAACCCAACCCGGGCGTGGTGCGCCCATGCAAATCGACGCTGTTATGGGACAGCCGCAAAACCTGAACATTACATGTTACAATTGTGGCAAGGCAGGCCACATACAAAGATACTGCCTTGAACCGCGGAAGCCGAAAGGCCCGCAACAAGGAAGGGCTCAGCCGAAGCCCCAGAACCTTCGGCAAGTTTGGATACCCGGCGCCGACGGGTACTACACAGAAGCGTGGGTGGAGGACCCACCAGCCAATCAACCTCCTGTGCCACAAGCGCAAACGGCCGTCCGGTCAGCTACGACAAGCCGACAAGAATATATGTCAGACGAGGCCCGTGCATACTGGGCTGACGTCTTTGAATCAGAAGCCAAGGTGAAAGTGTCCGAGGCTTTAAAAGGAAGCCGCTGACCGGGAGTAGGGTACCGGTTGGCGATAGTCTATTCGCTGCAAGGATAAAAGCAGAAAAACAAAACAAAAAATTAGAAAACCTATTAAACATCAAAAAAATAGTTACCGCGCATTTGGACCCCTCGATTAGGAACGATAGTGACACTGTAGTTAGATCTGGTTTCGAGCCGATGGATTCGGCCGATTGTAGTACTACCCCTGTAAGTCCTACAGACATCCTCGGGCGCGCCGGTAGGAAAGCGGTAGGCGTAGACGACTCATTGACTGTGCTCAAGGGTGAACTGATTAGCCCCATAGCTGGCACTGAGCCTGTAGCCGAGCTTTCCGAGTGCACCGACGAGGATTTTCCTATCCGTACGATTAGCCAGGTTCTGATTAATTTAAAGAATTCTCCACCGTCTGCCAGGGGGTCTTGAAAGAGCTCGGCACCGGACTTAAAACATAGTGTGCTTAATTCCCTATTTAAGAAAACAGTCTTCCCATCGGTGTTTATTAACAAAATCCCTACAGAAAACACTTTAAAGAATCCTGAAGAGTTCTCTGTCTCTGTCGATGTACGATATCAATCAGAAAAAGAAGAAAAGCAATTAATGATACCCGCGCTCCTCGATTCCGGAGCAGTCAATACTTTTGTTGACCGAAAATGGTGCGCCAAGCACAAGATTGATCTCATTCCTCTCGATGAGGAAATCAACGTGTACAACGCAGACGGCCAAGTCGGATCTCTTGGGAAGATCTCGCATAAAGCCGAAATCGTGGCCTCGATTAACGGCCATCATGAAAAGATACATGCGTTTGTAATCGGGCTGGGAACTCACCTGATGATTATAGGATACGACTGGCTCTCATGCCACAACCCTGAAATCGACTGGGTCGATAAGAAGTTAGAATTTACCAGGTGCACCGACAAATGCAATGCATACGCATGGGCGCTTATTCAAAGCATTGAGCCCGGTCTCAAGGAAAAGGTTCCGGAAGTCTATCACGACTTCCTTGATGTGTTCTCCGAACAGGAATCTAACCATTTACCCCTGCGCAAGCCGTGGGACCACGCCATAGATCTCAAACCGGACTTCCAACCGAAGAAGGGTCGAGTCATTCCCCTGTCGGACACCGAACTGGAAGAAGTCCATAACTTCATCGAAAAGGAGGTTAAAAAAGGATATCTCCACCCATCGAAGTCTCCTCAAACTTCGCCGGTATTCTTCATCCCGAAGAAGGACGGAAAGAAACGGCTTGTCATGGACTACCATTATGTAAACGAGGGTACAATCAAAAACGCTTACCCTCTTCCTTTAATATCACAGCTAGTGGATCGGCTCAAGGGCGCCGATATGTTCACCGCAATGGATTTGCGCTGGGGCTATAACAATGTTCGCATCAAAGAAGGCGACGAATGGAAAGCGGCGTTTGTAACGCCAATTGGGGCTTACGAGCCAACAGTAATGTATTTTGGGCTTACTAACTCTCCGCCCATGTTCCAGAATATGATGAACGACATCTTCGCCGACCAATATGCTTTCCTAATTATTTATATGGACGACATGATGATCTTCACGAAGGGCAAGACAAAAGAACAACACGAAGCCCTTGTCAAAGAAGTCCTCCAACGACTCCGTGAAAATGATCTATTTATCAAACCAGAAAAATGCTCCTTCAGCGCCGACAAGGTAGAATTCCTCGGCATGAACGTCTCGAAACACGGCGTCAAGATGCAAAGCAAGAAAACCCAAGCCATCGCTGACTGGCCTGAACCAACTCGCTTGAAGCAAGTACAGGCTTTCCTCGGCCTATGTAACTATTATAGAAAATTCATCGCCAGGCCATTAAATGACCTAACAAAGAAAGACACCCCCTTTCGGTGGGGTCAAGAAGAAAAAAGGGCGTTTGAAACCCTCAAAAAGAAATTCACAGAAGCTCCGCTCCTCGCTTACCCTGACTCCACACGTGGCATGCGACTAGAAACCAATGCCTCGGATATAACAACGGGAGCAGTCCTCTGGCAGGAGTGCGAAGATTCGGAATGGCGACCTTGTGCCTTCCTCTCGCACAGCTTCAATTCCGCCGAGCGGAACTATCCTATCTATGATAAAGAACTGCTGGCAGTAATACGCGCCCTAGAAGAATGGCGCCATTACCTCATCGGACGAGAAGGTTTTGAAGTTTGGACCGATCACCGAAACCTTGAATATTGGAAGAAGCCGCAGACCTTATCCGGCTGACAAGCACGCTGGCACGTGCTTCTCCAAGAATTCAACCTCACGTTCGTTTACCGGCCCGGATCAACCAATAGGGCCGACGCACTATCCCGCCGTCCGGACCACGGCGATGCTGTCATGGACCTAAATAAGGACATCATTATGTTACCAGAAAAACTATTTATATCAGGAGTTACGTTAGAATCACCATTTCACATTAATCTATGAAAAGAATCAGAAAAAATACAAAACGAAAAAATAAATCACTTCACATACGATAGCATTTCCTCCCTCTTCATTAATGAAGATTCCGACCGTATCTTCGTTCTGGAATCACTCCGATTAGACCTCCTTAAATTATCTCACGATGATCCAGTATCAGGCCATGCGGGCATGTACCGCACGTACGATAGAATACGACGCGCGTTCTCCTGGCCGGGAATGCACAAAGACGTCACCAATTACGTAAATCACTGCTACACGTGCGCCCTCACGAAGGGATCGCAAACAGCACCAAAGCAGTCGATACAACCGCTTCCTGTGTCCAAATGACCTTGGGAAGATTTATCTGTAGACTTCATCACTGGACTTCCGGAAAGCCATGGCTTTGATGCCATTTGCGTTATCGTCGATCGATTTAGTAAAGAAGTTATTTATGAACCATGTAAAAAGGCAACATCCTCGATGGATCTCGCCAAAATATTCAGGGATGCCGTATGGTGCATTCATGGCCTCCCCTCCACCATCGTATCAGACCGGGGTCTGCAATTCGTCTCTGAATTCACAACTGAGTTGTGTAATCTCCTCGGGATCTCCCAGAAGATCTCTACTGCGTATCATCCCCAGATGGATGGACAAACCGAACGTATCAATCGGGAAATGATACAGTACCTCCGCACCTACGTCGCAAAGAAACAGGAGGAATGGGCTGACTGGATCAAAATCGCCCAATTCCATCATAATTCCTCCTTATCTTCCTCTCACAGATTGATTCCGTTCGAGATCACGCGGAACTACTTCCCTCGCCTTGGATTTGAAGGGTCATCCTCATCCCTGGCTGGTACATTCGCACACTCTGCCGGCAAGTCTCACGCAGAAGTCCAAGAGGCTCTGGAAGCCTCCCGTCAAAAAATGATCGAACGAACAGACGAAGAAGATCCCACTCCATATCAGATCGGGGATAAAGTTTGGCTCAGCACGGAAAACTTGAAGTTGCCGTATGTTGCCAAGAAGCTCACCCAACACTGGATCAGACCCTATGACGTTATTCGGTCGATGCCGAACGCAGTTGAACTGCATCTCCCGAAAAACGCTCACTTCCACCCGGTCGTCAACACATCCCGGGTCAAACCGTATCGTGCTCCCCTTGAGGGGCAGCCGATCTCCCGCCCAGATGCGGTAGAGGTCAACGAAGACGGCCATGAAGAATATGAGGTCGATCACATCGTGGGTTCACGCCTTCGTCGTGGGAAACTGGAATATCGCGTCCGCTGGAAGGGCTATAACGACACGGATGACACGTGGGAACCTGCCATCAACCTGCAGAATGCCCCTGACGCCATCGATTCATTTCACCACTCCAATCCCTCGGCACTGCGCCCGCTTCGCGGACTTTCCTTAGCCGCCTTTAATTCCCTGTTCTCCGACTACGGACCTCCAGGAGGGGCTCCCGTTCAGCCGACTCACCTGGAATACGAGTCCTAGGAGGGGGGTAGTGTTATATCGTATATGTTGACCTAATTATTTTTCACTTTCTCTTCACTCGTTCACCGGTCACGTGACTAGATCACATGACACGGCCTAGACCATGACATCATATGACGTCATAACACATGGTCACCTCATTCTTTTAATTACCATCATTATGCTTCTTCATCACAGAACTCTCCCACAACCGTGGGATATCACTTACCATACATAGCATACATTCACACCTTATCTTGTAGCACAGCTTGGTCTGTGCACCGTCGCTCGCAATATATAAAGAGTGCGTCCTCAGCTGGTATCCCCAGCTTTGGCCACTTGTTCCTTGGGTTAAAACCTTGGACGGTTAAGTGCTCTCCTCAGCTCTCTTTCTCTCAGCGAGGCTTTATGGCAAGCCTTTAGTCGCTCGGCTTCGGTGTTCGTGCTCCGCATAACACAAGCTAGGAGGGACTCATTCAGAATTACAGCGACATCACAATATAGGGAAATTGTCTGACTCTACCACAAGATGACGACTAACATGGAGAAGGGGCTGAGACATGTTTCTCTGAGTCTCTCTCTCCTCTATAAATGTCTCGTATTCAAGCCACTGGGAGGCAGGGACAACAACCACGAGGGCAAAAGACTTGCTTTTGAAGATAGCTTTTGAAGACTTGCGGTTGTATGAAATACAATCAGCGTAAAAGTAGGCTTCCAACTGAGGATGTGTCGACAGGTCAACCCAGTTAGCATCTCAAATAACGAACTCCGTGTCACGCCAAGGAAAGTCGGCACAAAAGGCCTTGATCTTAGGTACAATTATGTCACGAGCCAGATGGATAAGTGCCTGCGCACTAGTCAGGCTGTCAATATTTTTTTTGCCTTCTCTGATATTCTGACATGCTGATGTGAGTATAGGCACCTATGATAGCGATATCAGACTCACACCAAAAGGAATGCCTTGTGCTTGCCCTCTTTTGCTCCCCTTGTAGACAGCAGAGATTGAGAGGGTTATAGTTTCTGCAGTTGCCAAGTGGACAGCTGCTTGAGCCCAGTGCTCTCGTTCACGGGCATACTGAGCATGGTTTGACGAGTAGCCAGGAGCCAAACTAGAGGTGCCTGGCGTGGCAATGACAGGACTGTAAGGTGTGGTGCTATGCTGAATAGGGCCATGAGGGATTGGAACAAGTGATGGCACATCAACAGTGGCTGCACAACCAATAGCATTAGAAGAATTCCTAGTCAGAGAAAAAAATAGAATAACTCACATCCACGTTGACCAGCATTGACAGCATGCCGAATGAGTGCAGCATTTGGGGGTGGCACAGAGGCTACCTTTCCAGAGACCCTGCCAGTGTGCTGGTTACTCCCTGGTGAAATTAGACCACTGTCAGATAAATGACAAACTGTGGCCTTACCTGATGCTACAGTGCTTGGCCTCACAACAGTGGTCGGTTGCTTGAGGTACCACAGGTAACACGCTTCACAGACAAAATGACCAGGTGCAGCAGGGTTGCGATTAACAATATAATACACTTTTTCACCCTGATGGATCAGGGGGGTATCACTGCGGCATTTCTCACGACGGTCGCATATCTGGTCCTTGGTGGCTAAACCATCATTGGTGAGTGAAGCCACGACCTCAAGAGGAGGGGGCATGGTGAGGGATAGCAGCTAAGAGGAAACAGTGAGACAAGTCAGTGGGTGCGCTGCTGGACTCACACTTTTAAAGTCAAAGCTCAGTGCACCAAGCCGCTGCATGGTCTATCACGAGTCCCAGCGGAACCTACAAAGGAGATGGTCTCCCCCAGGACAGAAGAAACTATGAGCAACATTGCAGAAGGAAATGATAAGAATGGAAGGTTGCGGTTGTGGCAGGCAGCGCACCTTGAATTGTGGTTAGGTACGAACCCCATGTTGTGAGCTCCAGCACTGGAACTTGGGAATGACGCAGTCCGCCGAGGGATCAGATGGACCGCAGACAGCACTGATTCTTGGGAAGAGGTGAGATAATAAGAACAGAAGGCATTGTGGTCGGACATACCTTGGATTGTGGTTAAGTGAACCTTGTGTTACAGCACTGGGATGAGGCGGTCCACGGACAACACTGTGGAAGTTGTTACCCATTGAACCACACCCCGTTGTGATTGTTGGACATACCTTGTGTCATGCACTTCAGCACTGATTCTTGGGAAGAGGTGAGACGATAAGAACAGAAGGCATTGAGGTCAGACATACCTTGGATTGTGGTTGAGTGAACCTCATGTTGCAGCGCTGGGATGAGGTGGTCCGTGGACAACACTGTGGAAGCCGTTACCCATTGAACCACACCCTGTTGTGATTGTTGGACGTACCTTGTGTCATGCACTTCAGCACTGATTCTTGGGAAGAGGTGAGATGATAAGAACAGAAGGCACTGTGGTTGGATGCACCTTGGATTGTGGTTGAGCAGACCCTGCACGATCTGTCCCACCCCTTGACGGACTGCCTCATTCGGAGTCATTCCCTAATCCCAGCTCCACCCAGGGATGAGGTGAGATGAGAAGAACAGAAAGTCGGGTCAGACACACCTTGGATTGTGGTTGGGTGAACAACATGTCGCGAGCCTCAGCGCCAGAGTTTGGGAAAGAGATGGTCCACCCAAGATGGGACGGATGGCGGACAATGCTTCTAGCAGAACCTTGGGAAGAGGTGAGATGATAAGAACAGAAGGTCGGGTCAGATGCACCTTGGATTGTGGTTGGGCGAACCCCATGTTGCAAGCTTCAGCGCTTGTTACCCATTGGACCGACTTCAGCTTTACTTCTTGGAAAGAGGTGAGATGATACGAATGGAAGGCATTGTGGTTGGACACACTGGCGATTGTGGTTGGACACACCGGCAATTGTGGTTGGACAGACCCTATGTTGTGAGCTTCAGTGCTGGAATCAGGAAAGAGATAGCCCACCTGACAGACCATGTTGCTGTGGAAGTCGTCACCCGTTGGACTGCAGCTCATTGTGGTTGTTGAATGGACCCTATGTTGTGAGCTTCAGTGCTGGAATTGGGAAAGAGATAGCCTACCTGACAGACCACATTGCTGTGGAAGTCATCACCCATTAGACTTGTTACGATTTGTTGTTTCACTCTTTTCTTTTGGACCTATCTCTCCTCACTTAGCTCTCTTTACGCTAAGCTCGTAGTTCTCCTGATCATACACCTGTTCTTTCCTTCGCCTTCTAGAACATTCTCCGATTACTCATTGCTGTATTTCTGCCATTGGCTCGCTGACTCAACGATCAGTCAGCCGATTATTCCTTCATGTTCTTTCATGTTCCATACGCTTACTCAGCGTTTCCTCGTCTTTGTATATAAACCCCAAGTAGTCTTCCTGTATCCTCAGCTTAGACCTACTTGGTATATAACACCCTAACTTTCCTCTTCATGTGTCTCTGCTCTACACTTGAGTGAGCACTTTTGCTCTCCCTGCGTCCCATCCCGATTACAAGGGATTGTCCTTGGTCCACCCGTTTCACCGGGAAGTCAACCATCTGGTCATACCAGGACGAACCCTCGACCTTGCCAACCAGCAAGGTACCCCCTTGTCTCGGAATCTTAGGACCCTCGCCAAGTTCGCGTTCGACCCTTCGGGATCAAACGTAACAAGACTGCAGCTCATTGTGGTTGTTGGACGCACCTTATATCATGCATTTCAATGCTAGAAAGAGACGGCTCATTCAGGATAGACCACGGACAATGCTATGGATGTGAGACAGTCCTTGTAAAAGTGACCACCTGCTTTGCCATAGCCCACTTCCAAGCGTCCCGCTTCAACCTTTCTGAGTAACTATGTTTGTCCAATTCACACATCCAATTCACACTCTTTCTGGTGTGCCAACGACCTAATCTATAATCTCTAGAACCTGGAGCATCGGCCCACACATCATAAGATAAGCAGCATTTTTTCTGGGATCCTTTGGAGTGATCCTCACCTGCATCTCTGAGTCTGTAGTCGATACTCAAATCCCCTCATCCGATGCCAAATCAATGGAAGCCTACACGTATGTTACAGGAAAGTCCTGCAGTGCTTGTATAGGCTATTAACATCTGTACAGTGCCACTGGAGGAAATTACTCCCCATATTCACTGTCTTTGGAAGACTCGTCTGACCGATGCACAGATTGTTCAAGAGCTACAACAGCATTTTGATACAGATCGCTATGGTCTAGGGTAAGCAGTACCTTTTTCATATTGGAATACACTCACAACAATCATTCTATACAGACTCAGAAAGTTTCAAGACATTCAGAAGGACATGGGGCTGAAATGCACATGCCAGCAAGCACACACTCCTCAAACCATCTGTGACATGATGGTTGAGATGAGGGAAGTGTACCCCAATGCTGGCGCATGTGAAATGATTAGCCTGTTGTTCCATGAAAAGGGCATGGCGGTTTCCAGGTATGTTTTGTACCTCCTGGCACTTACATACTAACATGCTGTGGCCAATAGAAACATCATAAGGGAATATTTCGCCCTTTATGAGCCTGAACTCATCCGTCAGCGTAAAGCCCGCTGTTTGCTTCAATGTCGGTTTTGGGCAGCTGGAGTGAATGATATATGGGCAGTCGACCAACATGACAAGTGGCAACGGTTTGGTCTCACTCTACACACAGGTATCGAGCTGTTCTCAGGCAAAATATTATGGATGAAAGTGTGGCACTTAAACCAAAACCCACAACTGATCTTACTTATTATCTTGAAGTGGTCAAGGAACTTGGCAGTAAGTCAGTTGCATACCATCTGCAGCTTTGGATACTAATATCAGCTAGTTGTTCCATTGGTCACTCAGAGCAATCCCAGAACAGAAAATTACGGGATTGCAAATGCTCAGACCATGCTCCAACAGTGGCATGATAAGGATCTAGAAGGTACCTTTCAACACCGATGGATGCGTCTCTGAAAGAATGTTATGCCCGAAATAGCTTGGTCACAACTTCGCCAACACTTCACACCTGGCTTTGAGTCAATTCTTGAGTGAGGAATTGTCTCAGATTGGTTTGACCCCGACAACTCCCTTCACATGTAAGTGCAGGTTGCAATAGTTCATAGTCATACAAGTACTAACACACATCACAGGGCCGTCTTTCGTTGGCTATTTATACCATGGCTGCAAGTAGAACTTGATGCATATCATGACCGAGTCAATCACACTGCCAAACGTCATGATAGGAAAAAGGTAGGTCAATTTCATGTCTCACATGCACTGTACTGTCTGACAGTGTTGACCCTAAGGTCCTACCTCACGAAATCTCTGAACTCATTTTCACATCACCAAAGGAGTTTGGTGCCCTTGATTTTAAGGTAAGTCTTATCATCTTTGGCTACACACATAGCTGAAGCTCTCTAGGTAATGATAGATCCTGCCATGCTGGATCACGTTCGTGATCTTTATGTGAATCCATCTCACCCAGTCTTCGATCTGATTCCAGAACCTATCAGCATCGTGTTTGGTGAGATCTATGTTGCGATGGGATGTCCTGCCATTACTCAGGCATCGATCTGGGATGTATATCTCGATCTGTTGCATCGATTTCAGGAGTCTCCCTCACAATCTGCACCTCCTTTACAGCCATTCCTTGAAGACAGTGCTCTGCCATTACTCGAGAGCCAAGTGGACTTGCCCTTCGCAGAGGATCCTGATGGGTACTACTACATGGGTGGTGTAGGTGGGGGCCTAGGCATAAGTACATTCTATCTACATATCATCCCTCGTCTCTCAGTGCTAACTTTTTACCCTGTGCATAGATGCTACTGATCATCAAAGACTTAACAAGATGGATGCTGATGATGAAGCAGCCATCCAGATGGTTGAGGTTGGTCCTGATGCAGTGGTCAGGTTTTCAGATGACTCAGAGGGAGAGGATGAAGTCTTCAATGAGGACTAATTTCATCGACTACTAAACTGTCAATGCAACTCTGCTTTATTGTATTTACATATGTGTACACAGTGTAGCAGTGTCTCGTGTCCCACAAAGCCATATAACCATTCCCAAAAAAGTAAACCATAGTCAAAGTACTCCGGGCTGCAAACTAGAGCATGCGTGTCGTGCTTTCCATACCAACCTGTCTTCCAATGGAAGCTGAGCGGGCTCCGAGTCTGAACTTCCACCTCTCGCAAGAGTATCAAAGAGGCACTGCAGAAGCATCTCGGCCGCCAATCTGTCTGCTATACAATGCACAACTGACATCACCAAGTGGATGACACCCATTCAGTTAGAGTTGGTCTCACAAAATATGTGAAACTTGATCAGCAGATCCTTGGAAAGCAGACGCGGACTATTGAAGACCATGTCTGCCCACTATCGTGCCCCCTCTGCATCTGCCACTTCTCCAAAGACAATTTCACCTGGACAGAGGGCAGAGAGATTGTGTTCTCACACAACAAAGTGGGGATGTGACACGAATCCTATGTCATTTTCATCACTATCGCCCGTACCACCGTCCACTTTAAAATTTGTTGGCTCCTTGAGACGGAGAGGAGCATTGTGGCCTTGCAGAGTGGCCCCCAAAAGTGGATAATGCCTCTTCGTAGATAGCCACACCCTCACAATGTTGGCTGGGGAAAACAAATATCCATCTCAAGAATCATTGGTGAGATGTAACTTGGCATGATGCATGCCATCTCTGGTCCCATTGATGAGACCATGCCAGACATAGCGGAGGTCAGTTGAATTCAGAGGGTGCTGGAAGGTATGCTCTTTAGTGGGATGGATATCTACCAATGTCTAGCCAGGCATGGATGAGGTGGGGGAACAAGCGAACAAGTCTTAGCTGTGGCCATTAGGGATATGGTTATAACCAGATTACACACCTTATGAATGACCAGTTGTCTACTGTGTGGTGCATGTGTCGCCTGACTCAGATCACATCTGTGAAATGACTAAAATGAACCGACCACTCTGTGGAGTAACGTTATCACTTGACTACTCTACCTTAGTTGAGTTTGTAGTGCCTCAATGTTACCATGAAGTACTATGTGATAACGGCACGTTATTACAAGCAGGGACAAAATTTGGTTCTGAAGTTCGCCGGTTGTTTGTTGATTACATCGTCTTCTGAGATATGTGACCTGCATTTCAGGCTCTGTAGAAGTCCGTGATTTGAAGTTTCCGAACATTACTATAATCAGTGGTGGTGCAAGTACCAAGTCCAACTCAGGATAAGAAAAGAACATGAAACAAAATGACATAACGAGATGATGATTGCATGGATGGCAAGATGATACTAATAAGTTGAGAAGAAAAAAAAGAAGGATGAAGAAACTACTGACAATGAGGAAGGGGTAAGGTCAGATATAGATGAAGGGTCAGAGATATCAAGGAAGATGATAGGAAAGAGAGGGACAGAGTAGGAGACTTAGCAGTGTGTTGGACAGTGAGAATCTGGTTATTCTAGATGAGGATGAAATTCTCAACAAGCATGTTCTGATTTGGGAGGGATATGGGACATTGTAGTTTATTGCTCAAGCCCACAATTTATATATTTGCATATCAGACAGTTAATACTGCATGCATCATTATTAATACAAGTTTATAGTGTTTCCAGAGGGTTGCGATATTTCTGCGATGAGAATCCTCACGTGGTATGTGCGTATGACATCATCTCTGCTCGGCAGCACCGGCAAGTCACGCGTTACCCAATGTCACAGTTTTGCAACCTTGCTGATGTAATTCATGTGCCACTCTGAAACGATCCGTACGAGCCGGCTGTCAACTTGTCTGGTATTTCCATACACCACCGATCAAAACATTCGCCGCTATGTATCGTAAGTGCCCGTAAGTTCTCGTACTTCTACCCACTGCTTATT
>JBBPTJ010000497.1:0-13132 GCA_038094035.1 Pulveroboletus aff. ridleyi
TTTTGTCACGTGACTCTGCCATCTGACTTAACAGATGGTTAGCATTGCGATTTAATTACGTAATACATAATTGGCAAGGTCATGTGGGTTCATGTGCCCTTTTGTCCACTTGGGGGAAGTGCCATCTACAGGGCAACAATGGCATCAACCTTGCTCAGCAACTGACACAATTGAATTGAGGCAGATCATGCTGGATGGATACAAATACACAGGTGGAGAGTGACATATGGCAAGGCAATACAAATACAATAATATAGTGATCCCAAAAACCCTTTCTATATTAGCCTTTAGTATGGTGTACAGAGCATTACCAAAGGTCATGGGAATTTTGCTTAGCTTTGGCGAAGTCATATATAGTAAATACTCTTGGCTACATAATTGCTTCCAGGGTCATGTGATTTGGCTTACATGTGGTGGAGATATGATTAATTTAAAACAGCAATACCATAGAAAGGGTATTTGGATGTTATCAGTACTTGGTATAGCCTCCTTTTGCTTTAAGCACTGCCCAAACCCTTCTAGGCATGCTTTCAATCAGTTTTTGACACTCCTCAGGTGCTATATCCCACCACTCTGTCTTAGTCTTTTTCTATAACTCATGAATTCCAGTAAAAGGGTTTTCATGCCTTGCAAGTCTTCTTTTGAGATAATCCCAGAGGTGTTCAATAGGGTTCAGGTCAGGAAACTGTGCAGGCCAAATCATAGTCCTGAATTCTTGCTCCTCTAGTCAGTTCTTGATCTTTTTGCAAGTATACTTGAGATCATTGTCCTGCTGAAAGATAGTATCAGAAGGATTGAGTCTATAGTTCTGCAAGTTATTTAGCAGATTCTCTTTCAAAATTTGAAGGTAAAGATCTCCATCCATCCATCCATCCATCTTGGTAGCATAGCCAATTCTATGCCAAGTCATACACCCTCACATCATCAAAGAACCTCCTCCAAACTGAAATTTTGGTTTCATCAGACCATATTACCTTTTTCCAGTCCAGTCCAAGTGAGCCTTGTGATATCTAGTAGAAAGAAGAGGATATTTGGACTTGACTACAGCCTTCATACTAGCTTTCTTCAAGTGAAGGTAAACAGTACTAGCAAAGAGGGGTTGATTGATAATGTTGATAAGAGCTTTGGTTACTTGGACATCATTTTCAGCTTTTCCAGAGCTAATAAGATGTTAGGTATGATGAATATTAGGGGGGTTCAAAGTAGAAAATGGGCCCCATTTTGGGGCCAATTTGAACATTGATTTGAGAGTTGATTTGGCTACCCAAAACTGCTCTATACTTTGACATATCCCTGTTTTTGCCATTTTTGCATATCAATTTCACTCAAAGCATATTGTAGTTGAAAATACTGCTGTCAGAGCTTGAATTTGATAGTAATTATCACTCTAACAATAAGCACTTCTTTACATCTCTCTTCATGATGCCCTTTCAAACAGAATGAGCACAACTTGCAGGGGCTCTGATGGATGCATATCTCACTTCTGTCATTGCTGAGTCATATAGCTTGGCAGATCCCCCCACTTCCTCAAGCTCAGACTCTGCTGATACCAGTTCTGGTAGCTTTTCTGACTCAGAGCCAGAGACAAGTGAGTTTCCCTTAGGCTCAACAAGTGATAACATGTTGTATCTCCTTAGGACACTCTATTCCCACAGATATCTTGCTGAATACCAGCTGATCATCAAGAGTGGTGAGAATTTATGACTTCTTCTCACAGTATGGAAGCAAAAGCATCCAGATATATTTTGGGCACATGTTTGGATGACTCCAGAGTTATTTGATATACTTCTGGCTATCTTGCAAGTTGATCCCATCTTTGAGAATGAGTCTAATCTTTCACAGAAATTATCTGTTGCTGCTCAACTTGCTATTGCCCTTTATCACTTTGGGCACTATGATAATGCAATTAGCACAACCATGGTAGCATTATGGGCTTGGATTGGCTATGAGTGTTATGACTTGTCATTATATGTACTCTTTTTCCCTTCTTCAGACTTACCCTTCTCCTCATCTAGTTTTCCTTATGCTAGACTCATAGTCCTACCACCCACATGCCTGATGGTTCTTTCATGTTCTTTCATGTTCTCCTACATTCCATGCTTACTCATAGCCCCCTTTGTGCTATTGACTTGCTGACTCAATGATCACTCAGCCTATTGTTCTTTCTTGTTCTCTCAGTTTCTATATGATTACTTAGCAGTCCTTTGCCCTTGTATATAAACTCACCAGGTAGTACTAAGATGTTCTCAGCTTAGACCTACTTGACATATACAATCCTATTCCTATTCTTGTGTCTTCACTTTACACTTAAGTGAGCACTTTTGCTCCAGCCTACATCTTATCCCGATAACAAGAGATTGTCCTTGGTCTACCCATCTCACTAGGAAGTCCCCCATCTAGCTATCACTAGGACAAACCCTTGATCTTGCCATCTGCAAGGTACCCTCTTGTCTTCTGTCTTAGGATCTTCAGCCAAGTTCACACTCGACTCTTTGGGATCAAGTGTAACAATAGGACTATCTGGCTTGTGACCAATCACATCATGGTGGCAATTTGTTGCCCAGTATTTCAAAGAGTAGCACTTTACTGGCCATCAGCAGAGGAAAAAGAGGAAACCAAGCAATAGATTGAGGATAACTCTTGTCTAGCTTGGAGAAATGGTTGGGTAATGGTAAATGGAACTCTGGTTTCTCTATACTCTCATCCTGGCCATTTTAGAAATATCTTTTATGACAGAAAGTCTGATTACTCTTTGAATGTTCAGATATATTTATTTATTTATTAAGAGCTAAAGTGACATATATACATATTTCTAGATTATATTCACTCCTGATCTTCATATTGTGGACTATTCTGTAGGGCTTCCTGGAAGTCAACATGATTCCATAGCCTTTTCTGAAACACATATCTACAAGGAGCATGAAGTCCTACTTGGATCAGATGAGTAGATCTTTGCTGATACTACATATCCTCTCCATGATTAGTGTCAAATACCATACAAAAAGTAAGTAATATATATCTTTAATATAAAAATTACTTATTACAAAAAGATCTGATAGTGATACAAAGGAAAATATCACCTATAACTATCAAGTTTCCAAGATTTGCATTCATTCTGAGCATAAAATTGGCTATCTCAAGGGTACTTGGCAATCCTTATGAGGTCTTCATGTTCATCTAAACTCTGAAGCCAACATTCAATATGCTTGTCTCTGGATTATTTCTTGTATTCACTTGCATTCATTTGTCCTTGGCTATCAAAAAGGAATAAATGTTACCTTAGATCAGTTCTTTAGAAAAGGACTTCAAATTATGGCAGAAGAATATGGACAATATACAGAGTTAATGGCAAACAGAAGGCAATAAGCTGAAGAAGAGAATGAAAGAGAAAGAGATGAGGAAAGAAAGGTGGAATTATTAAAAGGAAGGATTAGGAGGGAAGAAATGAAGTTGGCCTTGTTCAGGCATTTGTATAATCAAGAATAAAGGGGTAAAGGAGAGTAAAGAAAGAAGCTACTATCATCAGTAACTGATAAGCCCAATTAGCTGTAGCTTGCTCATTCTGAGCCTGAATATGCATCTGCTCTATAGTAATAGCTATATCATGAGCAAACCTATGCTTTATTTCCTCTCTAGAAGTATGCTGCTTGTGTTGATTGCATTCTTGGTAAGGTGAGCATCTTGCTCTGCATCTGTCACATCTTTGAGTAAATCTTGAGGTGACTTACACTTTTTACTTGGCTGAGAGCTCATAGAATCACTGGGACACTTGGCAGGAATAACCAAATTGAGCTTGGATGAGAACAAAAACTCATCTCCATCTTCATCACCATGCAAATTTTTACATGGTGACAAAGGTTCAATGCTCTGAGATGGAATATCCTCATCCAATAAGGAAGTAGGAGTACATGGCCATGAAATCACCTTGAAAAATTTCAAATACAAGCAATACATAGTTAAATAGCACTTACTTCATCCTCTTCATCACCTAAAATAGTCAAATCAAGGTTAGATTGACTATTGGAGATAGCCTTGTGACTAGTCACAGGACTACCTCCCATCAGGTCATTGAGGCAAAGGTACCAAGGAAACATTTCCTAACAGATTCTAAATATTAGATTAGTTATTGATATGTAAAAAAAAAAGTATTTGAGATTACCCCAAGCATTTGCTGCATTACTTCCTATATGAAGCTCACTAGCATGACCTTCTGTAACAAGGCCATGGCCAGTTTCACCAAGAGTTTTGTGATGCTCAGCAAATACTGACTTATGACCAGTTTAAAATATAAATGCTATAGTGAACTCTTAAATGATTCACTTACCTACTGATCCTATTCTTGATAACCCCCTTTAACATAGAAAGATCTTCCTTGGTATATGCACCTTTGATAGCAGCATTATCACCAAGAAAGAAAGCCTTAGCAATATCAGAACAATGCTGAATAAGACTTTTTCCCTTGCTAGAGGGAATTTGGGTATCAGAGGCACCCTTATCAAACCTAAAAGCAACTTTCCAGGTGACTGAGTCTTTGATCAAGGTTAGAAGGTGATCAGTCAGATGGAAGTTCTTGAATTTGGCCCAAATATCCAATATCAGCCAAATCATATAAAATAAATCATTCCTTGACTTACTGGATTGTAACAGAGGCCTTCTTGGTCTCTCCCTGATTCTCCTTGTCTTTTAGGGCAGTGCCAACAGCTTTTCCTGCACCAGGGGACCTCTGGCCAGCAGTAGTACTCTTGGATATACAAGAACTGGGAGGCTTAAAAAGTTTAAGCCCAACCATAGGATACCTATGTAGTGAAAGGCCAGAGTTAGTAATAAAAGAATTAAATAAATCATGGGACAAATGATTGAGAGATAATAAGCAACTAGTATTGATAAATGGTGAGTGGTGAGTGGCATGGACTTGGACACTGTATGCTACTTACAAATGGCAGGAAATTAAAACTCAGACAGAGTTGCTAAGAGTGGCTATCTGAATGTACTGAAATCAACCTCTAAATTGACTCAAATAATTTTGGACTTGACTGTCCAAATCAACTTTCAAATCAACACTCAAATCAGCCCTAAAATGGAACCTGTTTTCTACTTTAAACTCCCCTATTGGTAGAGGAAAGCTTGGGAGAATAACTTTCAATAGCTTTGGGAAGAGCTGAATGCTCTTTGGAGTGAGTTTTAGATATAACAGAAGGGCTAATACCAGTTCTCTTGGCAATAGCTTCACTAGAGTGGCTTGCATCAAGCAAGAAAAGAATAGTACTTTGTTAAGTAAGAGATCTGACCATGATAGTAATTAAGAAGTGTGTGAACTTTTTTAAGCTCAGACATACTATTTACATGTATATCTTTGTTTGTATTAATAAACAATGGCAACTATTTTATGATTTGACTAAGATCCTAGTCATTAATCCAAAAGCTCAAAAACCCTTTCCATGGTAGTACTGTTTTAAATGAATCATATCTCAATCACATGACCCTGGAAGCAATTATGTAGCCAAGAGTATGTACTATTTATGACTCCACCAAAGCTAAGCAAAATTCCCATGACCTTTGGTAATATACTCTGTACACCACATTAAAGGCTAACATGGAATGGATTTTTGAGGTCATTGTAGAGTGCAATGGAGGACACAGAATGACAAATACAATAGACAAAAAGGAAAGGAAGCTGAAGTGCAATTGCTGAATTGGTTAGATGAACTCTGAGGAATTCCATAGAATGAATGCAATCAGGACATCATCTCCTCATTTAAGACATTGTCACTATCAAGCTTGTTACAAAGGAAGTGAATAAAGTCTTTGATGTCTTCATTTATTTGCCTAGTATAATGATAAGTTTTGGAGGAACAACATGAACTAATTTGGCAACCTGTAAATCAATTGGTGCAGCAAAGAGATGTCTGAGTGTCAGAGTGGAATATGGGACAGGGAAAGAGAGTTGGGATGTAAATGATTTGTTAGAAACAATAACTCCAAACTTTTCTTTGGGCACTCCTGTCTAACTTCAGTGTAGAGGGTCAGGCCCTCCTACAGTTACAAGTCCCTTTTTTGTCTGTCTCAAGCATCTACTCAAGTGTTCATCATTTTTACAGTCCATCTGGGTAGGTCTGTTCTATATTTCATTCATTTCTTTGTTCATATGAGCCTGTCTGTACAATCTGCCTGTTAGTCTGGATCCAGATTGCATCAGTCTGGTACTGGATTCATATTGTCCAGACCAGGTTGTTTTAGTATATATATTCCCTGGGTGCTGACTGGCCTTGGGTTTGTTTTATTTTGTAGATAGAAGTTTACAGGCATACCCAGGACTATAAAGCTGGTGTACTTGCACTTCTGAATCAATCTATTTTTCTACATCATTTTCATTCCTTCAATCTTTGTCTGTTCAAGTCTGAGTTTCCTTTTGTTCTTTTGTTTTCCCTCCATTTAAGGGTTTCATTACACAGATCTGTATCTTGGACTGCTGCCATCTGACACCCTCTCTTGGGTTGAGTCAAACTTGCACCCTTTATTATAGATCTTTATCCACTCTGGATAGGATCATTGTTCTATACCAGAAAGTCCAATCAAACTCCTGCACAACTTCTACAATTCCAGAGTTAGGAGTTGCAAGAACCTTATGGATTTCACTGGATTGGACCCAAGCATGGTCAGTCACACTGACTATACAATTGGCTTATGTTAGACACTTAGTTTACCCATCTTCTTGATTATTTTCCTTTCTAGGCCTATTCTCTGATTTTTTGTACTCATTCTCCTTTTGATATGTCTTTGTCCTTCTGGAGATAACTTACTTCACTTTGGAGTTAATCAGAGTTGCACTCACATCTTTGTTCACTTTATATATTTCTCTCACATCACTTCTAGACTCTTCTTACTACTTCTTGGGCAGTAGCTGAGGTGAGTCCCTATTACATTAGACTATTGCTACTATTAACTAGTGTAGTGGGCATCACTACCCCTTTACTTAAAATTTTAATACACATCACTCTTCAGTCTATATATTATGCTATTATGGAGCCACAGACAAAATATGATCCAAATACTATGGAATTTTGACTAGCAAATACTTAAGACTCCATAACTAGTACAGTTAGAGAATAAATTCCATCACTTACATTTGCTATCTGAATGAACAAAAGCAGAATGTGACCAAACTGAGTAAAGTTGGTAGGATACAGGCTATTGTGATTGCTAGCATACTAGAGCATTGACAGACAACTTGTGAATGAAAAGTACATAATATAACATTTGCACTCAATCTGAATCAGAAGACTAAACCCTCTGAGTTGTTTCAAATTACTGCAAAATAACTTACCACACACACTAAATCATGTCACATGACTGTTGCATATGATGATGCAATTATGTGAAAGAAAAGAGGGCTCAAGGTCACAACTTGGGGGAAGTGCCATCTGTAATGAATGCAACACTAGCATGAACCTTGCTCAGCCATTGAGAGAATGTATATACAAGGAAGTACAAGCATATACAGCAGCCAGGATAACAATACATATCAGTCTAAGAGCAAGATATCTATACTTTGTGAACTGGTCCTACACAAAGACACAGCACAGCTGAGTTACTTTTTTTCCCCTCATGGATAGATGCAGTGTTTGTTATTATTCAATGTATTACACACCATCCAAGGGAGAGAACAACATGATCACAGCCTCACTGGTTAAGTGTGGTGATTACAAGAATGACTAGTGACTTACCACAAGTGCTGGATATTGCAGTAGGCATGCCAGTCATACTTATCAGGATCAACTAAAGCAGATCAAGATGAAATGCAAGAGAGGCCTAAACTAAGGGACAAGCTAAGCTGTGGCAATGGCACACAGACAGAGGATGATACCAAAGTTATAAAAATTCCAAGGATGAGGACTAGTATAGGACAAATACTACTTATATATGTAATACTAACCCTTGAGCCTATAATAGCCCTAAGCAACAATCAAGATCTGGTTAAAATATAGCTGATGCCCTTGACCCAAGATCTACTGCAAATCAACGATCTGTGGAGATAAATAAGCTAAGTGATCAAATCTATGATTGGATGTGAAATATAAGTAAGCAGATGATAAATGGAATGGAATGATGTCATGGGTGATGTCCATAGGCTAGACCCTGATGTAATGGTGATGATATACCTGATATCAATGAAATGATGCAAGTGAAGCAATTTAGGCTTGAATTCAAATCACACCTTGTCAATGGTGTACACAGAACAGTAGTAGACATTTTGCTCATCTATAACATCCTCCAGTGCAGTTGGATCAGGGAGTGCTAAAATTACAACACTCTCCTTGTTTGTTGCTCATAGCACAGCCTCTCATTTCATCTCATAAGAATTAGAAGTCATGCTTGCCAAACAGACCTACAGAATCAAATTTTCAGAGTTATTGCAGAAAACATACTATGACTCAAACACAACTCCTGATCACACCTGCTTACATGTTCACAGATTACCAAGCATAAGGGCAAACAATCCAGAATTTTATAGTTAACCTTGCCAAACCACTGAGTGGACATGTATCACTCTTCAATCTATACATAGCCCTATCAAGAAGTTATAGGTGTGATTCAATCCAAATACTCTGCAATTTCAATGAAAAACACTTTATAACATCACAAGTATCCCAGTTGGAGAATGAATGTATGCCAATAGATTTACTAAGCAAGTAAATCAAAACCCAATGGGATAAAGCATGCATAGTTATACATTAGGGTTGTTATGATTTATGTCTATGCCTATGTCTTTTCTCTCTCTGTTGTCAGACTTATTTCTCCTTGCTTAGTTCTCCTTATGCTAAGCCCATAGTTCCTTTCACCACATGCTTGTTCTTTCTCCCATTTTCCAGAATATTCTTTGCTTACTAACTAAGCTCCTTTTGCCATTGGCTTGCTGACTCAACAATCAGTCAGCCATTTATTCCTTTGTATTCTTTCAGTTTCTATACAATTACTTAGCATCCCTTTGTTCTTGTATATAAACCCCCAAGTAGCTCTTGTGTACTCCAGCTTAGACCTACTTGGCTTACATAATCCTAACTCCTCTTTGTGTGTCTTCGCTCTACACTTGAGTGAGCACTTTTGCTCCTGCCTGTGTCCCATCCCAATTACAAGGGATAGTCCTTGGTCCACCTGCATCACCAGGAAGTCTCACATCTGGTCACACCAGGACGAACCCTTGATCTTGCCATTAGCAAGGTACCCCCTTGTCTCAATATCTTAGGACCTTTGCCAAATTCATGCTAGACCCTTCAGGATCAAGCATAACAAGAGTATCTGATATGATGTGTTCTGCAGCCTGCCTTAAACATTTGAACAACAATGACACAGGAGAATGTAAATCACATGATAGATGAGTCACATGAATGAAAAGTAGACAAAGGGTTACAACCTTGCTTTGCAAGGTAACTTGGGAGAAGTGCCATCTGCAAAGTGATGATAGCTTCAACCTTGCTCAGCAAGTGACACCAGTTCATATTACAATACCAGTTGGCAGTACAAATATAACAATCATGTTAGATACCAGACAGACATGGGCCCATGGCACTAAAATACAAAGGTCAAGTGTGATAGAGGACATGGTAGTGCATATACAATGGACAATTATGAGAGAAAATGGAAGCACAAGCACAGGGCAGGTTAGAGGAATACTACAAGGACTTTCAAAGAATGAACTTATTCAGGGCAGTCATTAAAGGTATTATCATCACTAGATGTGTCATTACAAAAAGTATGTATATTTATGAAACTTTTGAATCAATTGGTGGAGAAACAGGATGTCAGTGTCACAATGCAATATGTGAGAAGGGAAAGAAATTACTATGCATTGTGACAAAAAAAGGCTTTCCAGATAGGTATTATATTCATTCTGATCTCAACCATCTCTGACCTCCATTACTCCTGCTCTGACCTGTTTTTATCCAACTCTGTCCCACCCCCTTAGAGTTACTTCCCTCTATTTGGACTTTGTTTTATCTCTGTATTTCTCTTATGCCATATGCTTCTCCATTCCTCAAGTCTGATCTCTGATCCATATATAAGTTCTGTATTATTTTTCTCTGTATTCCTTAGTTCAAATATTGAGTTAGTCTCCTCCTCACTTTTGTCCAACCTCCTTTCATTACCTTCCTTCTATGCTCCTTTGAAATGCAAGGACTAAGCCTAGGCAAGGGTGTGACATATAAGTCCTGTGCCAAGTCCCCCTAGATATCTCCTTCAACCCTCACTCCAGATCTCCACTTGTTCTCCCCTCTTACCCTCAGACCTCTGATCAGACTTGAGTCCAGAGGACCCAGACTTGACAGAAGGAACAGATTGTAAATATAACTATAGTTACACATGTGTGAGGGAAATAGTGATTGAGGAAAAATTGAAGCATATATTCTTGAAGATCTAGTGCATACTGATGCACTGAACTAGATGGTAATGGCCTCAGCTCCATTTCATCTCTGACAACACACAGGAAAATATCACATGACTTAATCACATAGCAATAGTGTAAAGAAGTCTCAAGGTTACAACCTTGCTTAACAAGATAACATGTACAAATAAAAGTCCTCCCATGTGTTCTAGTTATTTTTCCCCCTTGTATGTCTGTTTGTGGTTATTTGCATTTGTGTTCAGCAATATCATATGATGACTTTGGTGAAATTACCTTTTAAAAACAATGCTTTTACTTTAATGTCCTCTGATATTATTGGTTCTAAATTGACTGATCCTTGGCTGACACAGAATTAGGGTGACAAAATATAGCAAGTTCCAGATGAAATATTGACCAGCCAGAACTCCAGATGATATCCCAGATATTCCTCTAGCACCTGGATCTGGGTGTGCAGCTTCAGATAGTGGGTGCAGTGTCACACCTTATATAACAGGTCCCCAGGGCCACTTAGGCTCTTTGGACCACTCCTCACTTTCATACTCAGTTAGGATACAAGTGCTCCCTCACCCCATACTACATATATAAACCATTCCACTTCATATTTAGCACTTCAGTTGTTATAGCCTGTCTGGCAGCAGCTGAAGTGAGTTTCTTCTTTCTTAAATTCATTCCTTCTCTAATGTACTGTATTCCTGGATTACTCTGGACTTGATAGGTGAATACAAGTTGTTATAGCCCATCTGGCAGTAGCTGAATCCCAGATTACTTTGGACTTGATAGCTATGCCTTTCTGGACTTCAGAAATTTTGTCAGAAGTCCATGGTGATGGAGCCCCAGGGCCTCCCAGGCACAGGCAAACTGTGTAGCAGGCCTTAAGGCCATTGGTTATTGGTCTTCATAACATGGCACATAAGGCAGGTTCAACAGAACCAATCTACTTCATAGCTGAGTTCCAGCTACTAGTATCACCTGTGGATATGTACATATAATCTGCTATCATTTGGGACCCAAAGTGCCCCAGTGCCTTATGTGCCTGGTTGATGACCAGGGCAGTGACTATGTCACCCTTGTACTTTGCTTGTGGGAGAAATGGCACCTCCTCCTCACCACAGTTTTTTGTGTAGAGAAAATCCTCCCTTGCAAGAAATCATGGGTGATGCCCCACCTGGGACATGAGCTTCAAGAAGGTGTTGTCCTGGTATCCCATACAGATAGCATTCAGGAACTCAGGCATGGTTCTGTATGTGATAGGTGGAGCTCTGGAGGCCTCAGCAGATTTGAAAATCAAAGGATCCTTCTCTGCACTAGTGCAAGGAGTGTCCTCAACTCTCCTTTCTGCAGCTAAAGGCATTTCCTGGGCTTCCACCAGGTGGTTCTCCCACTTTTCCTTCAGACACAAACTCTGTCATAGTGCTTCACTGATAGCAGCAAGCTTTAGCTCTTGCCATCAGTCAAGGGAGAGGTCATCCCCCTCAGGATCCAACCAGGCATCAGCACTCACTCAATCAGTTTCTTTATCAAAAGCTGCTTTGCCTCCTTCACTCTCGTAGTAGTGGGACAGGCAGTCTGCTATGAGGTTCTCAGAACCCTTCACATAGACAATGGTAGCATTGAACCATGACCAGTAGTCAAGCCATCAGAATTGTCTACCAGACAGCTTGCACTGCATTTTGAGGTAACTGAGTGCCTCATGATTGGTTACAATTGTGAACTTGAAGCCAAGGAGTCCCTCAATGATAGCAAGTGTTTTCTGCTCAAAGATTCAGTAATTTTGCTAAGTATCACTCTTTTTTGACATGAAACCTGTGGGTTTGCATGTCTTCCAGTTGGGCCCTTGCTTATAGAGTGTGCCTACCCCAGAGCTGGAGGACCCTCTGTTCACTGAACAAGATTAAACAGTTCATCAGACTGGTGGAGTACCTGGCACAGTTCATACCAGATGTATTGGCATATATCACACCATTGACTGGGATTCAATGGAATGGACATTCATTCTAGTGAAGGGAGATCCATGACCAGTGTTTCCAGATCATTAAAGATCTAGCATATACATAAGTTTCCAATTCTTAGACCAATCAACCTGAGGAAGGATGAGCCTATATGGCTCATGTGTAATGCCTCCCTATATGGATATGAGATATTTTGTCCCTATTGACATGTACATATGCCCTTCTGGTCAATTATATAACTGAGGCAATCCAGCCTCTTGGCATATAGGTTGCACTTCTTCTTCTCAAGATAGAAATCAGCCTTTGCCAGTGTTTCAAACACAATTTGGAGGTGCTGTTCATGGTTCTCCAATGTATCACTATAGACAAATATATCATCCAGGTAGACATATATACATAAATAAGCTAAGTGATCAGATCTATGATCAGATGTGAAATATAAGTAACCTATAAGTAAGTGAGTGATAAATAGAATGGAATGATGTCATGGGTGATGTCCATAGGCTAGACCATGACATAATGGTAATGATATATCTGATATCAATGGAATGATGCAAATGAAGCCTAGATCAGCTGAATTAGTGAATAAGTGAAAGTGTTAGCTAAGGTAAGTGGTGAATTAGGGGTAAGGTGTAAGATAGGAGTCTTGAATATTGTTACGATTTGTCGTCCTTTATGCTCTTTTCTTTTGGACCAATCTCTCCTCGCTTAGTTCTTCCCACACTAAGCTCGTAGTTCCCTCTACCACGTGCCTGTTTCTTCTCTCCTCTTCCAGAATGTT
>JBBPTJ010000499.1:0-13121 GCA_038094035.1 Pulveroboletus aff. ridleyi
GTGAAATGGGATACAAGCTGAAAGCAATCCCGATATGCGGTGATAACCAAGGATCCATCTTCATGGCTTCCAACTCAGTGACCAAAAAGCGAAACAAGCACATAGATATTCGCTGGCACAGTATTAGAGACTGGGTAGCTGAAAGAAAGATTGAGCTCTTCTTTATTGAAGGCTCTACTAATCCCGCCGACATGTTCACCAAGAACCTTGGACATATTAAGTTTGAGCAGTTCCGATCACAGTTAGGTTTGGTCTTTTATGATTACCCACAGACTTAGGCCATGTCTTGTCTCTGATTGCTTACGTGCCTTACTGGCTGCTTAGCAAGGGGGAGTGTTGAATGAGCTAAGACTTGTTCCAGCCCCGTTCTACAGTAGTGTACAGTAATATACCTAGTATAGTGTATTACATCAGCTGTACTTACATTTGAACTCAGTCATCTGAGTTTGAATCATCTCTTGATCTATTACCACAACCTTGTGTGAATGTATCAACCAATCACCTGCGCTTATGTAAGTCCTACTAGCCTAACCTCTGTAGCTTGTAGTGTGCCTGTTCAACACAAAATGGGAAGAATAAGGAGATCCGAAGTTTATCGGTTCCATATAGTGATTGGTCAGAGAGCAAATCTGAGGAGAGGGTATACATGCAAGGTATGCTTTACACGTTTATTTTTGAGCCTCTATTGAACTTATAAAGCGAGGAAAGCCACTGCCAAAGACTCCACCATCAACCATGGTGCTCACCAAAGTGACAAGGAGGAAGCACTGAGGCCGATAAAGGTTGGGCCTCTGAAACATGGTAAGAAGCTATTGGCTTGAAATGTGAATCTCTTTCCATGTTTGATCAAAATATGCAGCGAAGAGACTCTCTGTCAATAATACTATATTAACAAGGAATATGTCTCAAAATGCTCAGGAGCCATTCAAGATTTGACCGCCTAGAAATGCCAAAAGGATTGCTCAGGTAGTTTGGGATGATGATTGCACACCACTGAGGCAAGGAGTCAATGCACCGGCCATCAGAAGACTCCCTGATAGCGATACATGATCCATTCGGCCGAGAGATGAGAGGCTGACGGTTGAAATTACTGCTCGGCCTAAACACACTCTAAAAAGACTAGCCCCAGTTGGCAATGGTGATCAAGGTATGTATCACAATGTCTGTTCAGATAGCAAACTAAATTTTTCTCAAATGTAACTATAGCACCTCATCTGAAGAAGTTGAAGTCAGTTGTTAAAACATCAAAGGAGTTGCCCTCGGTCAGTGGTGCTGGAGTGAATGCTGAACAACAGCCAAGGTCTCGGGGGCTCACATCTAGCATATCTATAGAGGCAGGGAATAAACCTCAGGGTACATATGTTGACCCTAAGCATGTTCGAACCACATCTGACAACCAAATGGGATCTAAAGCTATGACCCCGCATTGATCAGGAAGGGCATGCAAGGCTCCACTTCCACCGGATGCCGAGATTTTTATATATAAGCCTTCAAAGCAATAAAATTAAAGTTACAGTTTCATACTATAGCGACCATCTTTTTCTTTTATATGGCCTTCCTACACATGTCTCAGATTGAAGTACATACTATAGATATCATGTGTCCAAGGTATTGAAACTACATTTGTCCAACCTTCCAAAATATCCTACTTGGTCGCAGAACCTGTCTTTGTTGCATCCCCCGAATTCCCATCCATCTCACCAACCAACCTCTCCTTCTCCACCATATCCTCCTCAGCAGCATTCTCAATGTCCATCGTGGTTCCTGCTGTTGAGGTTTGATCCCCGAAAATGCTGGGGATGTGTTGGAACAATGACAGTGGGACCCAACTACTGCATGATGAGGTGTTGAGGCCAGATCCCCAAGCGATGTTGGCAGCTGGCTGAGCTCCTTGAGGCACAGCTCGGCGAGGCAGAGGGGCGATGACTTGATGGACTGGGTCACTGGTTACAGAGGGGTTGAGGGTGGGGTTGGGAACGAGTGCATCAGGCTCAGAGAGAGGTGGAGAACCTCGAACCAGGGAGGAAGGGGAGCCGAGGGTGTCTTGTGGGCCGATTTCTTGACCTATTGCTGAGCCGGATGTTTCACCAGCAGCATCTTCATGGTTTCGGACCTCTTGTGAACCTTCGAATGGGAACCGCATTTGAGTAGCGGTGCTCCCAGTTCCAACAAACTGACCTCTGAGATCAGCGACCACAAGACTTATGGTCTTGAGTGAGTCGGCCATAGAGCTGACCTGGTCTTCCAGTCATGCGTGTCATTCCAGGAGGTGTTGGTGGCTTTCCTGTAACTTACGATATTTGATATGGATGGCCTTGTCACCCCTCTGGCCATGTCCAGCTCGGCCCAAGGTGGTGGTGGATGCTTCAGGCACCCTCAGAGTTGGGGCCAACCTATTCGTCTTGGTGATAATGACCCCTTTGAGAACTGAAAAAATCAGATTTTGGAATATAGAGAATAATTTTAGCTTACCTTTGCCTTGTTTTGCCAATTTAAACTTTTTCTTTGGGGGGCCGATCTTGACGCTCGTCTCTGGCTCACTGGCTGAAGTCACAGCGACAGTGGCATTGTGGGGGGGGATGTGAATGGTGGGAATGACCTTTGGTTGCAACGCAGCTTTGTGTGGCAGGGGTAGTGGTGGGGAGGGCTTCCGTGTGATGGACTGTGGTGGCCGAGAGGTGGACTCACGATGTCACCAAGGTTGCTTCACAGCATCTGAGGAGGGGGATCGCTGACGACAAACTAACAGCTGTTGGTACTTCTGCGTGAGCGAACACTGTACCTTCCATTGGTTGCATTGAGTGCAAGCGTGCCCAGGGTTGGGGACACACTTCTCCCCTTGTTGCTTGCAGGTGTCGCAACTCTGAGTAGAGTTGTCCTCGGTGTCGTCAGTGGGAGGCAGTGGTCATGATCTTCCTGCTGAGCATGTTCAAGACAGTCCTGCTCATGGTGCATCTGAGTTGTGGACACAGCGTCTTGAATGTCCATGGTCCTTGGGCTCAGCTTCTGGCATGTCAACCTGTCACACCTTGCCCTTCCCTGTCACCAGTCTAGTTGAAGTCATCGGTGCTTGTCGGGAATTAATGTCCTCTTCTGCAAACACCTTGCCATCCTTTTGACCCTTGGTGTTGAACTAGAGTTGTAAGAGATAATGAACAATGTAAACACAGTACTCACCTTGCTTTCCTTGTCAGCAACTCAGCCAATATTGAGCCAAGGATGATCGGGCCACTCGGTGATATCGTTCTTGAGGATTTTGCTCCAGTCAGACCAATGATCGTTCTGGTAGTGAGACATCTGGATGTCGCAGGCTACAGCCAAGAGAGGGACCCTCTTGGCCCCTCCTGCAATGGCCCTGATTGTGTCCTAGAGCAATTAGTTAACTTCTAAATATGCTAGAATTAATGAAACGTACGAGATGTGCCTTCAGATCTACAATGGCTTGATGCCATGCCTCCGTCCGAGCTGCTGGTCCGTCAGTCAGCCCAAGCACCTTCTCCTTGAGGACTTGGCAAATGGCAGCAGTCGTATCATTGATGATGGATTGAATAGAAGTCATTGTCGTGTGTGGCACAGAAATTTGATGAGTATGGCAGTGATAATAGTAAGTGGATGAGGAGGAGGGGGTTCAACGTTTTGAGTTCGGAACACCGAGGACTGACAAGGTTTTGACTTTGTTTGGCTTTTGCCTTTTGAGTTGGCATGGCTTGGCAATTACTTGTGGATTCATTATTATCCACACATGCCACCATATTCCCACATTCGAGACAACTCCGCTGCCACATCGTGATTACCATATGCCACTGAAGTTCCTCTTCCTTATCATTTCACTGTCCACGATTTCCATCCTCACGTACTATGTAGAAGCAAGTTTACTTTCTGAGCTCAGGTATATTTTATTATTCTGATTTTGTACCGTTGTTCATGTTAATATTTTTACCAAAGGTGCAAGCTCAGTCACCCACTCTCAACGGTCGGTCTCTTCTGACAATATATCTGATGACATTGGTACGTGATCAGTTTCACATTTTGAGTAGTTATGACCAGGTTTGATCTATAGATACGATTGATGAATCAGAATTTCCGTGGCGTATTCCAACCCCTCTGCCATTCAACCCTGCTCGGTCTTCCATTGTACCACCCAACCCGAATGATCTAGCCAATGCTCATATACCGACACCACCCCCGTTCACAATACTGACTACAGATCTGGACTGTTGGTCCAAAGCACAAATCCTGACCCCTCCTCCATTTTTGCCAAATGACAAGAATGTTCAGATCCTGACTCCTCCACCCTTCATCCCTCAGGCCAAAGACCAAGAAATATCCTCGGTCTCACAGCCAACAACACAAGTGTGTCTTTTTAAACATTTCTGTCATCAATAAATATATTCACATCCATAAGTGCAGATAAATAAATATGCTAAACAAGTGCCGAATACTTCAACATTGCGAAGTCATGAAGCCAGAGAAAAGTATCGGGCTGAAGCCATGAAGACCATTCAGGAACGTCATAAGTGAACTTTCATAGTATATTAATGATTTGAGATCTCATAATATGCCCTAATGGAGTTGCCGCAAGAGATGATCCAGACTTAGCTCTGGAGTTTGCAAATACCAAGGGCATCCCGAATTTCGGTGAGCTTATACAAATGCTCTGAATGGTACACACTGACGATATCGACAGTATTTGCAGATGCTAAAACCATTGATTCCATGGTGCAGGAAGCTGCAAGAGTTCCATATCAACCGATCGAGCATCCACTTGTTTGGGTGGCAATGGAAATGGCCACAAACTCTTTCGTTCAAGCTTCATGACGGAGGATGGAATTGCTGGAGAGCCAGATGAGGTTATTAGATATGTTAGATTATATTCAAGAACAGCATGTGTAATGACCTAAAGTAACTTTGTATCATATCAGTAAAATGTTCCATTCTAATAGGCATCTATACCAGAAGAAATATCAATATCTGAATAGATTTCATAGCCATGAAGATTTATATGTGAGTTACACCCACCCTGCTCAGCCTTGCCATATGCATTGGTGTAAATCATACCCACCCTGTGCGGTCTGGCTGTACCTCTCAAAGTGAGTTACAACCACCCCACTTGGTCTGACTGTATGCATTGGTGTGAGTCACACCCACCCTGCTTGGTCTGGTCGTATGCATTGAGGTCCCTCATACCCACCCCACTTGGTCTGGTCATATGCATCGGGGGTCACTGAGTCAGACCTACCCTGCTTGGTCTAACCATATACACTGAGGTGGGTTACATGGTACACCCATTCCAGGCCCTGTCGTATTCATCGACCCATTTTATATTCACCCTTTCCAGGGTAATCTGTATACTATGTGGATACATGCCAGATGGGCCTGACAGTGTCTTATGTGCCCCATATATCTCAGGCCCATCACAGTATCACTCGTATATATCAGGTCTTTTGCAAGCAGGCTTACTGTATGGTATGGGTGAATGTGACTGTATTATGTGGGAAAGGAGTCTGGAGTTGGGCCCAGAGTTAAGTCCGGAGTTCCAGATTGACAGATATAACACTTACCATGAATGCAATCAATGCAAAGCAGCATACTACTAGAGAGGAGATAAAGCATAAGTTTGCTCATGATACAGCTATTACTATAGAGCAGATATGTATTCAGGCTCAGAATGAGCAAGCTGCAGCTCATCAGGCTCATCAGTTACTGATAATAGAGAGCAGATTGAACTTGCTAAAATTCAGGCTGGTCATTCTCATTCTTCTTTTGCTATTGATCCTAGTCTTAAATAGCCAATCTTTTCTAATATCACATTCTTTTATATACCATCCTTTGAGACTAATATATTCTCCTTTACCCCTTTATTCTTGACTATACAAATGCCTGAACAAGGCTAACTTCATCTCATCCTTCTAATCCTTCCTTTTAATAACTCCACTTTTCTTTCCTCATCTTTTTCTCTTTCATTCTCTTCTTCAGCATATTGCCTTCTGTTTGCCATTAGCTCTGCATATTGTCCATGTTCTTCTGCCATAATTTGAAGTCCTTTTCTAAAAAACTGATCTGAGGTAGTGTTAATTCTCTTTTGATAGCCAAGGACAAATGAATGCAAGTGGATGCAAGAGATAATCCAGAGACAAGCATATTGAATGTTGGCTTCAGTGTTTAGATGGACATAAAGATTGCCAAGTACCCTTGAGATAGCCAATTGTGTTACGAATCCCCTTGCACCTAACTTTTATCTTCACACTCCTTTCCTTCACTTTCCTTCATCCTCACATTTGTTATGTCACGTGACCTCCACAAGGTTTATCACATGACCAGTCACATGCTAACATCATCAATGACATCATAGCCTCAAGGTTTCCACATGGCAAACCCTAGACTACCCTAGACCCCCATCTCCATTGGATCTCCATGGCAATTCTGCCACCTCCTAGATCTCCTGATCCAATCTAATCTCCCCTATGTATCCATTAGTATATATTGGATCTCAATCCTGATCCTATCTCCCAGGACTACAATATAGATCTCAGGGCTCACCTCCTTGCAGTCTGACCTCTTTAATCTCTGTCCTTCCATTCCTTCATTACACTTACCGTATCACAGTCATTACCATGTATAGTAGTGTACAGCTTGGTCCATGCACAGACCCAGGCAATATATAAGGCCAGTGGCCTAAAGCCGGGAACCCCAGCTTTAGCCACTTGTCAGTTTGGCTTCCTCTGTCTGCTAAGGACATTCACCCTCATCCCTCAAGATGCTCTGATGGTTCCTGCTCTGGCTAGCCCCTGATATGGGCATTCCTTCCTTCTGCCAGGTAGCTCTGTCATCATCTTCCTCTCTCTAGGGTTATGGTCTGGTCCAGCTGACAGTTAGGTTCGGTTTCTTGGTGAATGTGACAAGCCATTCACAACAATATGCCTTGAAGTGAGTTACACCCACCCCACTCAGTCTGGCCATATGCATTGGTGTGAGTCACACTCACCCTGCTCAGTCTGACAATGTGCATCAAAGTACCTCATCATACCTACCCCACTTGGTCTGGTCATATGTATCAGAGCCAGACCTACCCTGCTCAGTCTGCCCATCCCCACCAAGGTAGTCACACCCACTCCAGGTCCTGTCGTATTCATCAACCCATATTATATTCACCCTTTCCAGGGTCATCCATATACTATGTGTATACATGCCAGATAGGCCCAACCATACCTTATATGCCTCATATATATCAGGCCTGTCACAGTATCATCTGTATATATGTATTGGGTTTTTTGCAAGCAGGCTTACCATATGGTATGGGTAAATGTGACTGTATTATGTGTTTATCTATTTGTTTTGGGAGTAAAGAAAATTTTCAATTTCAAGCCCCCTCTTGTGCATCTATGTAATGCAAAGTTCTGTCACATCAAGTCACACAATGGCACATATCAGGAACTAATTTAAACTCAGAGTAGTCAATGCATATGTTCAACCTTTCCTGCCAAGAAGGAGATTGAATCTTTTCACAGTGCACTCCACTCATGTGTGGCATTGTTATACACTTACTAATCAATGTGGTTGCATTGACATGCCACCACTGGAGTTGCATCTTTTTCATACCTTGTGCTGACAAACTTGAAGATCACCCTGTGCCCCATGGATCCCTTGCTGAGTTGGCTTTGTGCTGCTCAAAACCTTCTCTGCAGTTGGACTTTGTGTTATGTAGATTATGCTGCTGGACTTTGTGTCCATAGGGTTGCCCTGTCACCATCTCGCATCAAGCAACACTGGGGTTGAAGACCCTTTGAAGCACTTCATCTTTCCTAAGAACTCTACCACTCTGTCATTGTACCACTCACATAGGTAATATTTCTCTTGTGCAGTGCTGAACATTCTCATACAGCACTGAGCTTGTTCTTGTAATCCTGCTGGCTATCAACTATACTCACCTCCACATAAGTGCTATACTGATCCTGCTCTAGGGCTGATAATCACAGGTTTGCATATAGACAGAAGTGATATGCTCTAACATTGTAGGACACTTCACAGTAGTGACTAGGGTGAAGGTTAGTTCTATCCTGGAAGCATGATTAACATTACTTGCTATTGTTCTCCTTTTGCCAGGCAATTATGTGCTCTGCATGTAGCCAGAAACTGCCATTCAGTTCTATTGACCAATTGCTTGCCTAGTGGAATAGAACTATTTGTGAGTTGTCTAACCCCTGTTTGAGCAGATCCCTGATTGCCCTAGGCTGACCATTGATCTCATCCAACCACAGCAAAATTAGTTTGAAATTTCGATGCTGGAGCAGTTCCAGCAAACTGTGGGTGGCTGTGCAACTCATTTTCCAAGTCATCAACAGATATGTCAAATGCTCCAAATACTGGAACCCACTAGCAATTGTGTCCAGAACCCAGTGACTCATTAAATCCAGATGTGTAACATGGTGGAATGCAGACATGTCCAGCAGATGCACAAAGCATGTTTGAAAAACAAGGTAGGGTCAATCAAGAGGTACTTCAGGTGTGTGAGGCTATTGAGCACATTGAGGATCACATGGAATTGACAGAGACTGTTGCCCCCTCCATGTATGGTGAGGTTGATCAGACTGGGGCAGCAGCAGAGGAGCATTGCAATAGTGCCAGGGGGGACAGACATGCCAATGTGAAGGTAGAGGACAGTCTTTGACTTCATGGTGAGTGAGTATAAGAGGCTCTGTGCATGGGTTTCAGACAGGATGCTGATACTTCTGTAAAGAATGGGTTCAATCCTTCACAGGAAGAATTTCAGCTCCACATAAGAGGTGATCTGGAGACCATACCACACCTTCACATGACAGGCCACCCATATGTAGTTGGCCAATTCATGCAGTTTTCTACTTGCTAACAAAGAAACCATTCACTCTAGCTTGTTGGGCAGATTCATCCCATGAAGGTTAAAAACAATGACCATAGGCAATAATGACAAGTAGTGGACAGTGGGGGGATGAAGTAGACCTCCAGAATGTAAGAGGGGATTGTATAGCTATACAATGGTCTCATCAAACCCCCATCTAGGTGTTAGAGATGACAACTCTGATCTCCTCCAGACCCTTCTGTCAAACTCTGAGGTTCCTTAATGAAGTTCCAGACAAACTCCTATAACTCCTACATAAGAGTTACTGATGTCCTATAGAACAGTCAGAGATGGATAGGAGGGCTGGACTTGTGTCCAATGGCATATCAGTATGCACTTCTTATGTCATCCCTTTACCCTATCTTTGCTTCATAACTTCATGCCGTTTCCTCTCCCCTTTTACTATTCCCTTATGGAGATCACTTATTTCACTTCGGAGTTGATTGGACTTCGCACTCGCATCTTCACCTACCTTATATATATATTCCCTTTCACTCCTGGGCTCTCCTCAGTTGTTCCTGCTACTCCTTGGACAGCAGCTGAGGTGAGTACCAGTTTTACTTTACCTTATTACTATTGCTAATTAGTGTAGTGGGCAATCACTGCCCTTTTACTTAGTTTTCTCACACTAGGTACCTTCAGAGCTTAGCACCATACACCTTATGAGATGCCAAGACAGCTGCTTCTATTTCCAGATGACAGGAGGGGGTTTGGTGTAGCCATGGCCAAGCCAACACTGGTGTGGTGTTGCCAATCAGATCAGTCAGGCCATTGGGAGGGCAGTCAAAATGTGTGGTGACTCAACAACTGTTTTGTAAGCTAAAGAAGTCCTCTTATTGGCTGATACTATGCCCTATGCAGCAATAAGACAGCCACATCCATTTCCAGAAAACAAGGAGAGACTTTGGTGTGTCCATGGCACAGCATTGTCTAGCAGAGACCTTGGAGGTAGTACATGAACATCTCATCATCGCTGCAGGGTGGACAGACATGAAAGTTTGATTCTATTCAATCACTTTATTGGTTGGAATTGTCATTGACCCACTGCCCTCTAGCCTGGATTGCAACCACCTTTGGTAACTGAAACCTATTGTCATGTGCCACTGCTTTCATCACTATAAGTTATGCCATGGAGTTGGATGGTTGTGTGCATGTTTGCCCCAGTCTGTCATCCTTGTCTCTACTTGAACAATGACCAGTGCAATTGTTTCTTCCCAGAGCATCAGCCCAACAACATCCAGTACAACTGTCTCTTCCCAGAGCATTGACCCCACTCTCTTGATGCAACAAATGCAACAGATACAAGGCATGATCTCAGCACATGATAGTATCCTGAACTCCAGGAACCATCAGAGCAAGTTGTAGAGTATATTTCAATTATTCTGTGTACTCATTGACTGACATTTCCTTTGGTAGAGCTGTTGGAAATTTTCACTGTAAAGGTCATGTCATCAGACATCTCATGTCTCTCCATGACACTCTTGATGACATGTTAGCAGAGGCTGACTGACAAGCCCATGCTGCTAATACATGTGTCACAGTCAACCACACGCACCAGTGTGTGATATAATGCATTGTTTACCAACATCGCTAACAATGCACCCAAGGGAGAACTCTTTGTACAAATCCTACAAGGAACTGCTATTGTGGATTCCCTCTGTTTGTGACATCCCTCTGACTGACCTGTGTGATGCTTTACAACAGGTGAGAAATTCATTCCTTTGGCTTTGTACAATGGGATTCAAGAGGATTCAGCTTGGACAAGGTGCTGACAGCAGCCACACTGACGATACTTGCAGGCTTAAAGTACAGGTCATCAACTGGCTCATGCAGGGTACACCAACACCTGAATCTCCTCTCAGCACAGAAGACAAGACTGGGAAAGGCTTCTACAATGATGTAACTGGGCACCTTTTGTGTCCAGTTGACTATGACTGGAACCATGCCATGTAAGTGATTTCTGTGTTGCAACATATTTTACAGCTAACTATCCTGACATATATAGCCAATGGCAGAAGATACATGAGTTCCATCCTGACTATCTCATCTCTGTATGCTGGTGGCCACTTTGATCCTAACAATCCTAGAGAAGGTGAGCCCTGCATCATGAAAACTTATGTTGTTACTGATTCTCTGTTCCAGGCCTTCAAAGCCATTTTTATTTCTCCCAGTGCTGCAGAAGCCTTGGAGAAGGAGAGCCCTGGGGGACCCTCTTCGACAAGATGCCACCAAGGTAAAAGATGGACACAGACTCACATGGCAAAACTGATAGGCATGAAGGTAGTTGAATTGCATGCCATAGCTTATGTGGCTTGCCAGGTAAGTTGATCACTTAGAGTTGTAATATTAATTGATCATTGGACTGCTTGGTAGGTTCATGTTGAACAGGCACACTACAAGCTACAGAGGTTATACTAGTAGGACTTACATAAACATAGGTGATTGGTTGAGAGTCTGTTCGGATATGTCATTTGTTGAAACATAGAGTGATTGGCTTTGTTTGACTAGTGGCTGGAAGTTCAGCATCTCCTTCCATAGTTGGGGCAGAGACCAAAACAATGAGCCCTTTTGCTGATGGATGACTGCATTGATTGAGTGCACACCCATACACCATGCTCTCCTCAGCACCCTACAATACATTCAATTTTGACCTTTGCTGCGAGATGATCCTCCACCTGATTAAGCTAGTTCAGGTCCTTATGACTGTGCTACTTGACCTTTTATCTGGAATCGATACCCCACCTGTCCCATATCACATCTCAGCGCTCTCGGGTCATCAGTGGGTCTTAGAACTTGTATGCGGTCATCCGGATCGCATCCGATCAGAGTTTGGAGTTTCTTGGGTTGTTTTTTTACAGTTAGTTGCAGAATTACGTTCAATTGGCCTCACAGATTCTTGCAATATCGCCCTCGAAGAACAACTCGCGATCTTCCTCTATACCTGTGTGACAGGGCTCACTACATGTCATGTTGGAGAGCATTTTCAACACTCTAATGAGACGATCTCCCGGTAAGTCAGCCAGCATTTTACTTCCTAGATGATCTCACCTTTCATATGTAGCTATTTTAAGAAAATACTATATGTCCTTGCTAGTGCACCTTTCTACACCAAATATATTCAGTTACCAACTGGTGGGACTGTCTCTCTGAAGATTCAACATAATACAAAGTTTTGGCCCTATTTCTGCGATGCGATTGGTGCGATCGATGGCAGCCATATCCCGGTTTCACCCCCAGCCCACATACGCGGGAGATATTGCAATCAAAAGGGGTTTCTCTCACAGAATGCCCTCTTCATCTGTGACTTCGACCTGAGATTTGTGTACATGCTCACTGGATGGGAAGGTTCATCAACAGATGTGCGTGTCTATGACGATGGGATATCAACCGATCTGCAAATACCCCCGGGCAAGTATTTACTAGCAGATGCTGGCTACCCCCTACGACCACACCTCCTCGTCCCTTATCATGGCATTTGTTATCATCTTGCTGAGTGGGCTCGGGCAAGCAAAAGGTCAGATATGTTTCACTTACTCCTACTTTTCTACAGATACATTCCTTTGCAGGCCAAAAAATAAAGAAGAACTATTTAACCTTCGTCACGCATCAGCCCACAATGTCATTGAGCGGATCTTTGGCATTCTCAAGCGTTGCTACCGAATTCTCCTCCTTCCACTTGAATATAATCTTGAGGTCCAAGCTCGACTACCTGCTGCGCTCGCTGCACTTCACAACTTTATTCAGGCGCACAACCCAAGCGAATCTGGTGAGAATGATGACTCTGACTCCACATCCAATGAGGGAGATGGTGAGAATGATGGTGCACGATATGCACCATATAACAACCAAACTGCTAATGAAGGTGGGATTGGTGAATGTGGTGAGGTGAGTGCAATGCGAGATCGGATTGCACAGCACATGTGGGATGACTACCTACACCTGTTGACTCAACGTGGATTTGTAGGTGATGATGACTCGGACTCTGACATAGATACAGCGTAATCATACAGCACACAATGCGAACGATAGTATCAGGATCCGTTTCATTCAACAGTTACATCGCTACAGTACATACACAAAAAACTTTCGAGCATGCAGCTAGTTAATCCGGAGTGATCTGAACTCAGCTGCTGCCAGACAGGCAAAAACAACTATTTATTTACCTAGTTAATCCGGAGTGATCCGAACTATTATGTATGAGAGAAGGGAATGTAGTGTGTATATAAGTACTCACCTCAGCTGCTGC
>JBBPTJ010000502.1:0-13098 GCA_038094035.1 Pulveroboletus aff. ridleyi
TGGGTAGCGAGGATAGAACCCCACGCATGCGTGGCCAAATTACCGAAGAGTCATGCCAACGTCCCGATCGATCGTCCTCCTACTCACCAGTCAGAGCGGAACCCATCAACGAGGGACCATGGACGATGGCTGCCGGTCAACGCCAAAAAGTGAGTGTTCCTTGACAGACAAACAGGAAGAGATATAATGTATCGACTTACCCACTCGACGAGCGGTTGCAAAACCTGTCAGAATAAAACAAGTTCGTCTTCCTCCTCTGGGTCGATCCCCGTGTCGTCCTCATCGTTGAGTTTGGCAGGATCGTCGTGGATCATGTCCACATCTGAACCCTCGTCGCCCGAGAGTTTCATGTCTGGTAGCGAATGAACGGTTGGAAGTCGCTCAAGGAAGACAGACGGTGCTCGACTTTTTCCCTCACATTCAATTCAAACACCGACAAGACGACCCAATGATGACGACGATGGCAGCCAAGCTCGAACGTAGTGACGGCGAGGACGACGCGCAGGTCGGTGTGCAGGCACGTCTCGAGCCACCACGACCGTCGTCGACTTGGAAACGCGCCGCATTCGTCGCGCTTCTCGCCATACTGCTCTCGCTCGCCCTGTATCTTACAGCGGCCACCAAATCGACACCCAACATCATTCACGCTTCTCGGTTTGCCCCCCTTTTTTCAGACGGCCATGAGACTCAGTCCTTGTCCGTCCTGAACAGGTACTCGAAAGAATTCAAGTATCGACCTGCGGCGAGTCTTGTGATTACGGAGCGCCTCAAGGACGGGCGGACACGGTTGCGTGGAGCGGTTCCAATATACTAAAAAAAAGGCAGGCGCGAACACGAGGTGTGTCCAAGTCTCTTTATTTCGATGTTTCGTATGATCTCCCTTCTCGCAGTGCAGTCCCCAGCCCGTGTATATGTACAGGTATTCTATATATCCACAGTACCACTACATTAATTTTATCCTGCTGATGAGCAGTCGCTCAAGTACTCGTGGTATCACCGCTCACGTCCTCGAAGTTATATGGTCCCGATCCAAACTGTAATCACTTCCCTTCATTTTCGTGTTCTCTGCGCGCCCATGGCTACTAAAAGTCACTGTTCCCGACCCCTTTTGTCCATGCTTGCGAGAATAATGCACCGCCGCTACTAAGTACCTCCACAGTAGGAGCACGAAATCTTAACACTTGTCCAGTCAGTAGCGTGGTTTGAGGTTCGAACGATTAGAACACGTGCAGCAAGGATGGCACCACACGCGTGGCCGAATTATCTGAAAGTCATACCAACCTGCCGACTAATCGCGTTCACACTCAGCGAAGTAGAGCCTATCGAGTCGACGATGGCTGTTGGTCAATGCCGAAAATTGTGTTCATTAATGGAGATGGACAAACGGGAAGAGATGCCTGTCCTCTCGACGCAGTCGCGATGCCCAGTCCCACCATTGCGGGATGACAGTGTTTGGCTGCTTACAGGTAGTGGGATATTGACCAGGGCTGCCACTATAAAGTGAAAAAGGTCAAGCTCGAGTTCCTGCTGATCGCTACGATTTTCGTGTCTTGTTAACGAGGATATGATGCCTTTCACGACGGTGCATGCATAAGCCAGCATGCAAGGTACTTGTGGGATAGGCTAAAATGCGGTTGAGAGTGCAGGGTAGCCTAGTTGGCTTCGTTCCCCCCCTAGACTAGTCGTCCAGCTATGGAAAATAAGTCCATTATGCCGCAGAGTGGTCCGTCATCGATCATCGTTCTCACAACCCGACGTCGAAATTCCTGTACACTCCGTCATAAGTGCGGCAGTTTGCCGGATGAGTCCACACTGAGCCGTGTTCCCTTCCGTGTACAGCATGGCGCAAACTCGTCTAATCTGGATTGTATACCCCATCGTAAGCCAAGTCTTGCAGCCAGGACACAGTAAATGCTTGCAAGGGAAGGACCATCCTAGGAAACGAGGGCAGATGAGTGTCATTGTTAGTCAGTGCCTGCTTGCTCACCGCATCGAGGTCATGATCCGTGCAAGAATAAGCGCCAGAACCATGAAAGGCTCGCACGAACAGTTCACAGGACAACTTGACCACGCACCACAACTGGACCAAAACGTCTTACTCCTCGACACTTCGACATTGACATATCGCGCCTTTCAATATGCCGACAAGTGCCGGTGTGTAGCGGTTCTGAGGAATGATCGAGCAATGTTAACACTTCAGCAAGATGAAACTGTCATACTAGACATTGGTCGTTCTGAGCATGTGTATGCAGTTGCCTTCCAGCCCGACGGGAAGCACCTTGTGGGTGGAGGAAAGAACGGAATTCGACGATGGCACATGGAAGACGGTCAAGCAGTCGGAAAACGAGACGGAATGGCAGTGCACATTGTTGCTGTATCGAGGGAATGGATAGCGTGTGGAACCGGGAGTGGAGGTGCAACTGTTTGGGACGCAGAGCTGCGTGAAGAGGTCGTCCATGTGGAGGGCACAAACTATGTGTGCGGAATTGACATTAGCCCAGATTCGACCAGACTTGCCACAGGAGTACTCAACCAAGCGAGCATTTGGGACATTGCTACAGGGAAGAGACTCGTGGGCCCACTCGAACATGAAAATTACGTCGATGGAATCAGGTTCTCCCTGGATGGGAATCGGATTGCCACTGCTTCATATACTGACAACATTTGCATTTTCGACAGTCGCACAGGCAACCAACTCATCGAAATTGAAATTGCTGGTATATCTTACTGGGATGTACCCACCCCACTCGCATGGTCGAATGAGGGTCAGCGACTCATTTGCACAGTCAAGGACAACACGATTAGATCTTTTGACGTCTCCACTCGATCTCTACTTGTGGAATCATCCATTTTCCAAGACAAGGTCCCCTCCATTGCTCTCACCGCCAATGGAAATTTTCTCGCTGCATTCATGGGCCATTCAATCTTCTTTCTGGATATGTCAACACTGACTCAGATTGGTTCTATTGAGGACAGTGAGGGAATACAATCAATCGCTGTCTCCCCAAACAGCAGCTTTGTTGCAGTTGGACGAGATGATGGGAAAGTTGTTGTTCATGATCTCAGCAAGATTCTTCCTGACTCCTACGGTCCCTTCCATGCAAGTATTTGCGCTGTCTGTCGCTCTCTCCCATTCTAACACACTATATAGGCATCTTCTCGCAAGAAAGCGCAAGACACTGAAATATCTGCATCAGGCAACCCCAACGAGGAATCGCTCAACACAGATCTGGTAAGAGTTTCCTGTTCTGCCACCAAAAGAATTGCGCTCACACTGACATACGCATGACAGGAGGATCCTGGGAAATCCAATCCACTCGGGCCTGGGGCATACGGTGAAGATGGCGAAGTCGACTCTCTCAACGTAATACTTTTCTATTCTCTCCCTCGCGCTGGTTCTTACGATGGCATAGGTCGAGGTGCCTGCTGGGCAAGCATTCAATTTCGACGAGGTCAGCAATCAATTCCACACGTCCTTCGCACGCTGACGGTACTCGTAGCCACTGTTCCCAACCTCTTCTCCCAATTCTCACGAGGAAAATGTGCAACCACTACCAAGTACCTCTGCGGCAGGGCCACGCGCCAGGGAAAACATCCAGTCGGCCCAGCGCGATTGGACATTCAAGAAGTGGCTGTGGAACACGAGTAGCAAGGATAGTGCCTCACGCACGCATGGCCAAAACACTGGAAAGTCACTTCAACGCCCCGATCGATCGCCCTCCCCCTCGCCAATCGGAATGGAACCCATGAGTAAGAGGCCATGGACAATGGCTGCCGGTCAGCGCCGACAGGTGCGTGTTCCTTGCCACGAACAAGAGATGTAATCCATCGACTTACCCACTCAGCGAGCGGTTGCAAAACCTGTGAGAATAAAACAAGTGCGTTCATTCTTCGATTCGTACGCACAAACTCATCATACTTTACAGAAGAAACCGCCTCGCGAGGCTGCTGTCGCCAAGCGTCCGAATGAAGGTACCTCTCGTAGTGGGCAGCATAGTGCGCCTGCAACAGAAGTCGGCCAGGTGTGTTCTAGTGATGGTAAGCCTCGTCGCGACAACTCACATCCACCTAGGCACGACAGGCGCATGATTCGTCCCAGCCGGAATCCACTGGGGTCCATCTGACGGTGCGAGCCAACCTTTCGCATACATTATTAATGTTTAGTGGACCTACACCAGGAAGGAACGCGCTATTCCACCCTCGCGATCACGTTCCCCACCTGGCTGCTCTGTTTCCATTCACATGCCCACGATGAGATGCATTGATTCAGGTGATTCAGTGCGGTCACATAGATACCATATTCAATCAGTATGTAGATATAGCTTTACTGCATCATGTAGACGTTGATGTTCTGATGTAAACGATGGGCAGAAGTGGTGCTCATATGCACATCTCCGTGTGCGGGGAATCACCATTTTGCGGGAACCCATGCGCTCGATCGATCATACCCGCTGTGCACCATCCCCGACTGGAATCACCTCCGAGTCGCTAGTGCTACCCTCCACAGGATCCTCCGGCCTGGCATCCGCAAATATAATCGCAGATAAAGCAGGCTGATCATCCCGAGACACTGATTGCGAGATCATTCCAAATCCGGTGTCGAGCCCTTGCCACCGCCTCCGACGATCACGATCATACAATGCCCGTGTACCAATGATGAAATGGGGCATGGTGATGTATAAAAGCGCCTCGCTAAGCTTGAACAGGGCCTGCGTAAACCAGGAGGGAGGAAGTTGGAGCGCAAACGTGATGTTGAAAAGTAGTGTCCTACAGAAGAAATAGTTAGTCATACATTCATAGGTATTCGAGGGAAAGCGAGTGGATCGACATGTAATAATGACAAATGAGAAAGAAAAACATACAGAACGAAATAGATTACACCTTCCCTCGCAAACAGATTCATGTACTGATTGATCTTCCACTGACCCGTTAGTTGGTTCATCTCAGCCGCTTGTCTGATGGTTGAGATGATGGCGAGGATCAACAACGTAGCACTGAGAACAAATCGGGGAATTACTCTGTATATGTTTGAGGGTGGTCCTGTCCGGTGAAATGCACAATACGTCGAAATAACAGTTTGCTCTATCACCGCTGGAGAAAGCATTTCATAAAGACCGTCCCAGACACCAGTGACAATTATTTGCACCAAATAAAGGAAGAGGAGAATTCTGAGGATTCTTTTTGATTGATTCCACATTGCATAAACACGCAAAACCATCAGCACTATGATTGAATTCAGCAGAGAGGGAATTGGGTTCATAGAGAGTACAACAGCTCACAATCGGCGGCAGCAAGAAAAGGGACATATCCCCATAAATTGATCATTCCCAGTGCCATACCTTCGAAACAGCATCCATATCTCATCAAGGGTCAATGGAGGAGCGGGAAGCTTACACCTGTTCGAATGTTAACATTATGACATCAGTTGCGCACCTGAAGTACCTACATCTGTCAAAATAAGAAAATTAGTTGCGCGTTCCAAGCAAGACTGGCACAAACTGACTGAAATAGGCCCAGGCAGTAAGTTAGTACCAGCTGTGAATTTACCGTTCGGTCAGTCCGATTAATCGGGACGTAGGTCAATGCTCTCGAACTGACGAAAGGCACCTGCGCTGGAGATGATTGTAAAGTCAGCTGTATCAAGTATGGGACGAGGAAACCATAGACTTACACAACCCAGAGAAGGCCAACATAACGAACCTATCAGAATGATCAGTCTGAAACACATGCAACGAGCATCATGGGGCCTTTACAATGACAAACAATGTAGATACCCAGGTCCATTGTCTGGACTGTGATGTTGTCAGAGATGTGCAACCTGGCCGAGGATTGTCTCATTCTCACCCAAATGTAGTCTATCTTTGCATATAATTAGCCATAAAGCAAGCGACTGGATGGTAAACCGAAATACCTCTCTCGCAAAAGTGAGGGCTGCCGTGATACGGTTGCGATTGTCCATTTAAAATGAGAAGGTACCATACGTGTAAATTTAAATACCACTCACTGTAATCATATATGACGACAGAGATTGATATCACTGTGCTGCTTTATGAGATCAATCGTCGAACAGAAATGTGAATGACTGTACTAGCTACATAGACCTTATCCTGGTTCAAGGTTAAAACGGGCACGAGGTCGAAGGACATTTTGTGTAAACGAGAAGGAATGACAGCAAACAATTGAGCGGGGGTGGTGGAGCTTAGTAGAGGATGAGAGAGACCTAGTAGTTAAGTGTGCTGCCCGGTGTTTCAATTAGTTCACCACGGCGTGATTGATGAGTGACGGCTATCGTGAAATTCAGGCAATGCAAGATGGAGGCAACCGGCGCTGTACAACACATGATAAGGGTCTTTATTCCAAGCGAGTACGTTTGTATTATCTGTGCAAAGTAAGGGCTGTAAAAGGCGCATCAGCATCAGGACAGCTATCACCGTGGTGGCTGCCACATCTTCGCAACAGATATGATACAGGAGGAAGATGTATCTCTGCCAAGCTGAAACCGTGACTTCAGATCATGGCGCTTTCCTCGTGCCCGCGTCTGAAGGGAGGCACTTGCCAGATTGCACCGTCAGCATCACAAGCCAAACGAGCTGACGTTGACCAGTTACCTGAGTAGGGCAGGGCAGTCACTTCCGCAAATGACACCTGTTAATGTTTTGTGTTATCGTTAACGTTGGCTTTCGTGCAACCTTGCCTAGAGTTCCGCCGTTCTTCTTTTGGAGGCTTAGCCCACACTGGTATTCCATCTCAAGACTATCTATGCGCATAGTAGGCGAAAGAGTACCATTGGGGCGAGAATAAGTACTGTTTGCGCTGCAGTGGACCGAAAGATTCTCGTAGTCCATGCCTCTGGTGAGGATGTTGGGCGAGCCCAGGAGGAGTCTCAGAGGACGTGGGGGACTAGCAAGAGCGCAACGGCAGCAACGTAAGCGTTCTCAGAACAAAACAAAGCGAACAATGATGAATCTATGACACACAAGTTTGGCTATCCCGTATTTGGCTTGCTCATGTCTCCTCCTAAACGAGTAAGTCGTGTGAATTCATGCAGCTCTTCAATTAGACAGGCCGGTCACCAGACTTAAAATCCAGTGCTCACCGGCACCCGAGATGCATCAACTTGTATAGTCCATTGGGCGATCCAAACTCGACACCCGCACACTCCAGCAATAGCCTGGAATGCCAACGTTCCAACTGTCAAACTCACCCATTCGAGATGACGATGAGGCCTGCCATGTACAGGTATACATATTGCGCTGTGGGTCCATTACATCTCGATCCAGGTGTTCCTACGCCGACCTATATGACCCAGTAGCATTCTTCCGTGCGGACGATGCACTTACAGCGCGAATCGGTGGTTTTGGAGCCGGGAAGATGTGACGGCCTATCTACCTGGCAGATGGTCAGACCTCGTAGATCCCTGGATGTGCGGGCGCACCACTCTGGATAGATGGTCGCCCTGAAGGTGAGTGCGTTGCTCGTCATGAGATGTTCTAACTGACCCGACCATCCGTTTCCGTCCTCCGAGAACGACCAAACAGGCAAGCAAGTATCTATCCTCGCTGGATTGATCCATGCGGGCCACAAGGACTCTGGTTCGCCTGGCAAATTGGATAGGCTCTTCCGCGCTACTAGATTGGGCACACGTACGCGTAACACACTCACGTTTCCCTCGAGCGCATTCGTAAGTGTGACTAGTCGTTTCCGATGGGCGTGCATCCACACTAAGTGCAGGGACGCATATATCCATGTCGAACGTCCCCGCGAGCCTAGTCTCATCGATTATCCATGAGACGTATCGATTCAGGTGATTCAGTCCAGCTCACGTAGATATCATATTCAATCGAAAGATGTATGTAGATCTAGTTCTATTCAGTCCATGTAAGTAATCGAGTACATCGTGTGAGCATCGATGTCCTAATGTAAACGATAGGCAGAAGTCGTGCTCATATACACGCCTCGGCATGCGGAGAATCATCACCTGCGGCAACCCACGTACTCGATCGATTATACCCGCCGTGCACCATCCCCGACTGGGATCGCCTCCGAGTTGCTAGTGTTACTCTCCACCACAGGATCCTCTGGGCCAGCACCCACAAATACCATCGCGGATAGAGAAGGTTCATAGCCCCGAGACACTGGTTGGGAGATTATTCCAAACCCAGTGTCCATCCCTTGCCACCGCCTCCGACGGTCGCGATCATACAATGCCCGTGTGCCAATAATGAAATGGGGCATGGCGACATACATAAGCGTCTGGCTCAGCATGAGCAGGATGTCCGTAAACCAGTAACGGGGGAGTTGGACCTCATACATAATGATGAACAACAGTGTCCTGGAATGCATTCGATTGGTTAGTCATATCCATAGTGGGTATTCGAGGGAGAGTGGGTAGGTGAAAGGAATCGATGGGTAGCAATGATAGAAAGGAAAGGGAAACCTACAAGACGAAATACAGTACTCCTTCCCTTACAAACAGATTCATGTACTGATTGACCTTCCACCGACCTGTTAGTTGGTTCATCTCGGCCGATTGTCTGATGGTTGAGATGATGGCGAGGATTGACAATGTAGCACCGAGAACAAATCGGGGAATTGCTTTGTATATGTTTGAGGGTCCTGTCATGTGGAATTTACAATATGTCGAAATGACAGTGTTCCCTATCACAACTAGAGAAGGAAAGAGAAATGTGGATCCATTTGAGCGAAATCACATGCAGGAGTGCGGTTTTGTTTACAGCGTACCCGACATGGTCTTATTAGGGACTCCATAGATGCCATACCAGACACCAGTGACAATAAATTGCACCAAATACAGGAAGATGAGAAAGATTAGGATTCTTTTTGATTGATTCCACATTGCATAAACACGCAAGACCATCAGCACTATGATCGAAGTCAGCAAAGAGAAAACTAAGTTCATAGAGAGCATGGCTCACAATCAGCAGCACCAACAAAGAATACATATCCCCATGAATAAACTATTCCCAGTGCCGTACCTTTGGAACAACATCCACATTTTATCGAGAGTCATTGTCGTAGCAGGAGGCTTACACCTGCCTGAATGTCAGCATTATGATCACACTTGCACGCCTAGTACCTACATCTGTCAAGATATGAATATTAGTCGCAGATTATGAGGAGGGCTGGCAGAAACTGACCACGATAGGCCCGGGCAATAAGTCAGTACCAGCTGGGAATTCATTATTTAGTCAGTCTGATCCGTCAGGACGTGTGGTAAATGCTCTCAAACTGACTGACGGAGCCCGCACTTGAGATGAATCTAAAGTCAGTTGTATCGGATATGTGTTGGGTAAACCATGAACTTACATAACCCAGAGAAGACCGACATAACGAGTCTATCAGAATGATTAGTCCGAAACATGTGTGACAGAGTATCCTATGAGGCCTTTACAATGACAAACAGTGTAGATACCCAGGTCCATTGTCTCGACTGTGATGTTGTCAGGAGACGTGCAACTCGGCTGATGATTGTCTCATTCTTACCCAAATGTATTCCACCTTTGCATATAGTCAGCAATAAAGCAAGCAAACAACAATTGGTAAATTGAAATACCTCTCTCGCAAATGTGAGGGCTGTCACAACAGGATTGCGATTGTCCATTTAAAACGAGACGGTACCATGCACAGGATACCACTCACTGTAATCATATACAACAATGGAGATCGCCGCAACTGTGTTGCCTGATGAGCTCAAACACCGAACGGAAGTATGAATGACCATACCGGATACATAGTCATTGACCTGGTTAGAGGTTAAAACGGGCACTGCGTTGGAGGACATTTCATGTAAACGAGAAAGGGTAGCAATGAATAATTAACCTGGGGGAGTTTGGTGGGGGACGGGAGTGACCTGGTAATTAAGTACGCTGCTTGGTGTATCGACTATTTCCCATGGCGTGATTGATGAGTGAGTGACGGCATATCATGAAAGCCGAGGCGATGCATGATGGAGGCAACCGGCACAGTACATACTTGACGAGGGCCTTTATTCCAGGTTAGCACGTTTCAACTGTGCAAAGTAAGAGCCTTAAAGGATGCATCAGGGCATTCATCAGCGCAGTGGATGCCACATATTTACCTTTCCGTCGAATATGATACAGGAGGTGGCTTAATTCCGCCAACCTGAAACCGAGACCTCAGATATTGACTTCTTCGTGTTCGCGTCTGAAAACAGAGACTTACTGAATTGCATCGTCGGCATCTTGAGTCAACTGGCTGAGGGCAGGGCAGTCATCCACAAACGAGATCTGTTGACGTTTTGCGATATCGTTATCGTTAAGTTTGTTTCTGATTTTTTTTGTGCAATCTTACCTATGGTTCTGCCACTCTTCTCGCAGTAACCTTATATGACCATGACACCATTACTCTGTCCGCCTGATCTGACCATGTGATGTGCGTGTGCGCAGTACTCGCCAACCTAGGCCCAGAAAGTAAACAAACAATAGTTGAGCAAATTGAGTAGGCCAAGGCAAGTACTGGATTGGTACATACATCCATAAAGGGTGACAAGAGCGGGAGGCTGAACACGAAGGTTGGCAGGTCTCTTGATCGAATCGACGGTTTCCCTTGCTTTGTTTTTTTATTCAATTTCAACTCGAGTATGGAGGATTACGAATAACTGTGCACCTGGTTTGTTTTCCATCCCAAGACCATATGCGTGCAGTCGGTCCAGTGTACGCTGTGGTGAGATTTCATGGGTTGACGACGACAGCTCCGTCACTTGGAGTCGAAGGTTCCAAGTTGGGGGATGCGTTGATACCGTTTATTACACCGCCGTACCTGTGGAACCGGTGAGTCAAGGATAGATCACCGAATGTACCTGTTTGTGCTGCTGTGGAACGAGGGTTGAAGATAACAGCCCTGTCCCTGGCATCAGCACCGCCGATGCCGCATCACGTGAGATTCTAACCCGTATGGGTCGTGATCAGACGTAAGACCGCAGGTGAAACTCCCGGGGACAAGAAGACCAACAAGAGCGTAACAGCAGCGACGTAGAGTATCGCGGCAGGCATGATCCGACAGCTCACAGCCAGGGGGAAAAATAAAAACAAAAAAACATGTGATGGCAGTATGCACACTTGCCGGACATCTATTCACTCGCTCATGGCTGTTTTGAATGTTGAAACGTCGATAAGTGAATCATGTGAATTCTTGGTAGGTCAGTACTTCAGTATCCACACGCTCGCCCGAGAACATCCTGTCTCGCATAAACCAATGCCGGATCCGACTGACCAGGCTACCACTATAAGCGTAAAAGGACGACTAAATTCAAGCTCGAGTTCTCACCTAATCATTATGATTTTATGTATCTTATTACGACGTAAAATGTGGCTGAGATGTGGGGTTGTATAGCTGGCTTGATTTCCTCCCAGACTAGTCGCCTAGCTATGGAACCCGATGTCCTTTACGCCGTAGAGTGGTCCCATCGTTGTTCCCACAGCCCGATGTCTGTCCGCACTGATGGTCTGCGGCATCTGAACGATCATCGTGTCTGTGGCATACCCCCCACGGTGAGGAAGCAATATGCGTCACTGGATTGGAATCAACGCTCTCGACTGTACTAGGAAAGTTGTGAGAGGTGGAAAAGTGACTCTATCAACATGACGAACCTGAGGGTGCGTTTGGTGATCCATCGGGACGCCAAACTTGGGTTTTTTGGACGGTATCCCTGTATCGCGCGAACCCTGAGCTATCTCAGCACGCATGTAGGGGCACCTGCCCAAATGTCAGAGAGAGTATCTGTGAGGTAGCGTAGTTTGAGGGGATCCGAGGACGTATGTTCCACACCTATCCTATGGAGAGCGTCGGTTCTGAAATTTGAGCGGGACCCGTCGCTGGGTTTCGTGCACAGCGTGACGCGAACTCGTCTGATCTGGACTGTACACCCCATTATGCATCGAAACTTGCAGCCAGGATATAGCGAATGCTTACGAGGGGGGAGGAGCGCCATCGTTAGTCACCGGTCGCCTGCTCATCGCATCGGGGTCATGTAATCAGGATCCAGTAACAATGCCACAAGGGACCATGAATAGTTCATATTGAGAACAAGGGAGCGTGTTCACAGGACGACTTGACCACGCACCATGACTAGACCAAAACGCCTCACTCCTCGGCACCCCAACATTGATCATTTGTACCTTTCAAGATGCCGAGAAATGCTGGTGTGTAGTGGCTCTGAGGAATGATTAATGATCGAGCAATGTTAACGTTTCAGCAAGATGAAACCATACTAGATACCAGCCGTTTTGGGTGAGTGGGCGCAGTCGCCTTCTAGCGTGACGGGAAGTACCTTTTGGGTGGAGCCTCCGAGCCTGAGACGGTGGATTCTGACGATGGCAAATTAAGGATAGTCAGGAAGTCGGAAAACGAGCAGGAGCGAACCTGCTCACTATCGCTGTGTCGAAGGAACGGATAGCGTGTGGAACTGGGCAGGGCACGCGCTAACCTAACTTGCCACCACAGGGAACCACAGCAAAGCGAGCATTTAGGACATCGCCATGGTGAGGAGGCTCGTGGACCCGCTCGAAGTATGTCGAGGGAATCTAGCTCTCCCCGGATGGCAACCGCATCCCCACTGGTATGATCACGCCAGTCCCCCTCGTTGTTCTTGCTACTAATTTCTCGCTACATTCATGGATACATCAACTCTGGCTCAAATTAGCTCACCTCATGTGATACATTAACTTATCCTCTCAACGAATGATTGCGAAACCGGTCATACAAGAACAGGTTTATCGGCTCTTCGGTCTATATGCACGAACTTATCACAGTTTACAGCAGAAACCATCCTGCAAGGTTCCCATCACCAAGCTTCTGAATGAAAGTTACCCCTAGTAGCGGGCAGCATAGTACGTATACAACAGAATTAGACAAGGTCTGTGCTATTGATGGTAAGTCTCATTGCAACAGCTCAGATCCACTTAGGCGCGACAAGTGCGTGATTCATCCCACATCACCTAAAAACACCAATCACGCTATTCCCTTGTGGCAAATGTTCATTAGGAACAAAATAATATGATTGCCGCATGGATTATAAAGGAAGATGTTGCCATAGCATCACCATAGGATATCTTCGGT
>JBBPTJ010000503.1:0-13091 GCA_038094035.1 Pulveroboletus aff. ridleyi
ACCTCTGATTATCCTTCATTTCGGGAGTTTCCACCTCTGAATCATTTTATGTTACCTCATTGGATCCATTGTGTCATATAGTCCTTGGACATTGCTGGCTCGCCCGTTGCAATCCGTTGATTGATTGGGATACGAACAGCATCTCATTCCGAACTGACCCCACAGGTTTGCCAACCCCGACATCATCCTCTGTCCCTCTGGAGTCAAGCTCCGACGCTCCTCCAACTCCTCCGCGCGAACCTTTGCCAGAACCCCTGGATTCTCCCACAGCACCTGGACTTCGGTCCCCTCCAGTCTCCTTCATCAATGCCGCCGCCTTTCACCAGGCCTGCAAGCTTGAAGGATCAACACCCTTTGCCCTCTCCCTCCGTTCCATCTGCGGTTGCAGCACTACATGCATTGATGCCCTGCTCGAAGAGCCTCCAGACCTGTCAAAGGTTCCTCCAGAGTACCATGAATTTGTGGACGTCTTCAGTAAGGGCAAGGCTGACACCTTGCCTCCACACAGGCTGTTCGACCTGAAGATCGAGCTTGAGGAAGGTGCCGAACCTCCCATCAGCCGCCTCTACTCCATTTCACCTTCTGAACAGGGAGCCCTTCAGGACTTCCTCGACAAACATCTCAGGATCAGCTTTATCTGCCAATCCACCTCTCCTCATGCCGCACCCATCCTCTTCATCCGAAAGAAAGACGGTTCACTCTGATTATGTGTTGATTTCCGAGGCCTGAACAAGATCACAAAAAAGGATCATTACCCTCTCCCGCGCACCTCGGACCTCCTTGAGGCTCCGAGCAGAGCCAAGATTTATACGAAGCTTGATCTCCAGCACGCGTACCATCTGGTCCGTGTGGCTGACAGAGATGAGTGGAAAACATTGTTCAGAATGCGCTACGGTTCCTTCGAGTGGTTAGTAATGCCATTCGGACTTACTAATGCCCCCGCTGCCTTCCAATGATTCGTCAACAGCATCTTCGCTGATATGCTGGATGTCAGCATGGTGGTGTATCTCGACGACATCCTCATCTACTCCGCTGACCCCGCCTCGCATCAGAAGCATGTCTGAGAAGTCCTCCGGCACCTCCGCACCAACAGACTTTACTGTAAACCCAAGAAATGTGAATGGTACAGTGACACCGTTGAGTACCTTGGATACATTCTCTCGCCCTCCGGTCTCTCCATGGCCAAGGATAAGATACAGACGATTTTAGATTGGCCGGAACCCCGGAAAGTCAAGGACATCCAGTCCTTCCTAGGATTCGCCAACTTCTACCATCACTTCATCCACAGCTACTCCGATATCGTGGTTCCACTGACCTGACTCACCCATAAGGGTGCCCCTTGGAACTTCTCTGAAGATTGTCGTAGGTCCTTCCAATGCCTTAAGGATGTGTTTATCACAGCTCTGGTGCTCACACACTGGAACCCCGACGCTCCGATTACGGTTGAGACCGACACCTCCGACTATGCCATCACCAGTATTCTCTCCATAAACTCTGAAAACGATCTCCATCCTGTCATGTTCTACTCCCGTACCCTCACCAGGGTGGAGTTGAACTATGACACCCCCAGTAACTCCTTATCGTGCGTGTTGTAGTTCAACTCTGCTCTGGAGAGTGTATGGGAGTAGAACACGACAGAATGGAATTCGTTGTTGGAGGTGATGGAGAGGATGCCAGCAATGGCATAGTCAGAGGCATCAGTCTTGACCGTCATCGGAGCATCAGGTTCCCAGTGTGCAAGCACCAGAGCTGTAGTGAACACATTCTTAAGACGTTGGAAGGACTTATAACAAGTTTTGGAGAAGTCCTATGGAGCACTCTTGCAAGTGAGTTGGGTCAATGGAACCACAATATCAGAGTAGCCATGAATGAAGCGGCGATAGAAGTTGGCGAATCCCAGGAAGGACTGGATGTCCTTGACTTTCCAGGGTTCTGGCCAATCTAAAATTGTCTGTATCTTGTCCTTGGCCATGGAGAGACCAGAGGGCGAGAGGATGTATCCAAGGTATTCGACAGTGTCGCTGTGTCATTCGCATTTCTCAGGTTTGCAATAAAGTCTGTTAGGGTGGAGGTGCCAGAGGACTTCTCAGACATGCTTCCGATGCGAGGCGGGGTCAGCGGAGTAGATGAGAATGTCATTGAGATACACCACCATGCTAACATCCAGCATATTAGCGAAGATGCTGTTGATGAAGTGCTGGAAGGTGGCGGGGGCATTAGTAAGTCCGAATGGCATTACTAACCACTTGAAGGAACCATAGCGCATTCAGAACAATGTCTTCCACTCATCTCCATTGGCAACATGGACCAGATGGTATGCATGCTGGAGATTGAGCTTCATATAAATCTTAGCTCTGCTCAGAGCCTCAAGGAGGTCCGAGGTGTGCAGGAGAGGGTAGCAGTCCTTTTTCATGATCTTGTTCAGGCCTTGGAAATCGACACATAATTGGAGGGAACCATCCTTCTTTCAGATGAAGAGGATGGGTGCGGCGTGAGGAGAGGTGAATTGGCAGATGAAGCCGATCCAGAGATGTTCATTGAGAAAGTCCTGAAGGGCTCCCTGTTCGGAGGGCGAAATGGAGTAGAGGCGACCGATGGGAGGTTTGGTGCCTTTCTCAAGTTTGATCTTCAGGTCGAACGGCCTGTGCAGAGGCAAGGTGTCAGCCTTGCCCTTACTGAAGATGTCCATGAATTCATGGTACTCTGGAGGAACCTTTGACAGGTCCGGAGGCTCTTCGGGCAGGGCGTCAATGCACATAGTGCTGCGACCACAGATGGAATGAAGAGTGAGGGTGAAGGGTGTCGATCCTTCAAGCTAAGCAGAGCTGGAGGTTGGAGCAGGAGTTGTTGCAGCTGCTTGAGCTTTCACAGCCCTAGAGGTGCTCTTTGGACATTCTTTTGTGGAGTGTCCAGCGAGACTGCAGAAGAGGCACAAGCTGAGCTTTAGATGGCACTGTCACTCCTCAGGGAGGAGTTTGCTGTCCTTGCCCAACTATCAGGCTCAAACTCAAAGTGAGAATGAACTGAAAAGATGAGAATTCCAAGCATGCGGAACTACTACGATACAGGCGGGTTTATATACCTACTACCGTGGCTGTGCTATGGAATATGATAGAACATCTCAGAACGATTACCTAACCTATGACGTCATGGAATCTTCCGGAACATTCGACGACCTTCTGATAAGATAAGAGATTAGATAAGGCGAGAATGAACGTTGGCGAAATAAGATTCTCGTGTTTCTGACATTACCCCCTTTTCAAGCTGACGCTCCAAGTCAGTAGTGTCTTCACTGGGGATTTCAAAATATGTAAGCGGAATATGCATGAGAGAGGCGGCGAAGTCTTTGAATCCAGAGTCGAAGATGGTTATCTGTCCTGAGGTACACATAGGACAATCGCAGGGTATGTCGATGTCTATGGAGCGGATAGCTGTAGGGTTTTGTTTGTAGAAGTCAGCTAGCGCTTCTTTGGCATGTACCAGGTGCGCTTTGGGTTCCTAGGTGCAATCTTCACGTGGGTATCCTTTCCAGTGTACTAGGTATTCAGTGCAACCCCTTCGTTTTCTTACGTTGATGATGGATTCGACTTTGTATTCGTTGCGCTGTGGAATAACAGCGGGCGGTGGCAATGGTTTGGCTTGGGACGGGTATGTACTCTCTTCGTAAGGCCATAAGTGTGACTCGTGGAAGACGGGGTGTATAGTCTTCCATGTGTTCGGAAGTTCAAGTTCGTAAGCGGCCGGACCCACTTTCTTTAGGATTTTGAAGGGGCCGTAACGCTTGTCTTCGAACTTCTTTGATGGCCGATCTGATCGGATATGTTTTCCGTCAAGAAGTACTTGATCACCAGGTTGATATTGGTGGGGGTTTCGAGTATTGCGATCATAGTACTTCTTCATCTCCATGGCTGCTTTCTCTAGCACGATTTTGGCCTGTGCCTGCATATCTTTCATTTTGGTGGCGAAATCCATGGCTTCAGCCATTCGCACCTCTCATCGATTATCAATGGAAATGAGTGGCTGTTGTCCGTAATTGAGTATAAATGGACTGCTCTGAGTTGCGCTAGATGTCTTTTGATTATGCGCGAACTCGGCTAATGCCAGCCAATCGGCCCAATCGTTTTGTCGATGGTTTATGTAAATCCTCAGATATAGTTCGATCTCAGAGTTTATACGCTCCGTTTGACCGTCGGTTTGAGGATGATAGGCCGTAGAGGGGTTTCCTTCAATTCGTAAGAGTGCATATAGGTCGGTCATGAATTGCGACACGAATTGGGGTCCTCGATCTGATATCACCTTCTTGGGTAAGCCATGGAGCTTAAAGACATTGTCTCTGAATATGGTGGCGACTCCTTTGGCGGTTATCGTGGATGAAATGGGGAAGAGGTGTATCATTTTCGAGAATCGATTGACGACTACTAAGATGGCGTCTTTGCCTTGTGAGTCGGGTATAGGTCCGACTATGTTGATTGATATGATTTCCCAAGGTGCGTTAGGTATTTCGTTAGGGTGGAGAGGGGTGTGCGCCAACACGGGGCGGTTCTTCATCTTCTGACACCTGTCACATCCTTTCACATATCTTTCTACATCTTTTCTCACTGTTGGCCAATAGTATCGTGTCATGATGAGGTCATGTGTTTGGCGGGCTCCGGGGTGTCCTGCGATGGGGTGATCATGGTTTTCTTTTATAACCTGTTCTCGCAGAGATGATTCCATGGGGATGTAGAGTAAATCTCTCCAATGGATGAGTCTGTCTTTTGTAGACCATTGTGTCGTTTCTTTAGTTAGGCCCTCTAGAGCGTACTTTTTGGCACGTGATTGGAGGCGTTTTACTTGTGCTTCTATTGTTTCCTTTTGTTGTGCTCGAATTTCCACCTTTTGGGTTAAGAAGAAGGCGTGTTCAGACGTCTTATTCGTGAACATTGAATTGGGGAGTAGGATTTTTTGTTTATTATCATTTTGTACCCCCTTTTCAAAGTCTGGCCTCCAGGACAGAGGATCCGCTGGGTTTGATTTTCCGGAGCAGTGTTTAAACGTGAAATCGTACTCCTGGATTATTTGTTGCCAGTGAGCTTGACGTCATGAAAGGTCAACCAGTTTGTGATAGAACTCTAAGTTCTTGTGGTCAACGAGGATCTCAAATGGATGCGTGGCGCCGAGTAGATATTGGCGCCATTCCTTAAGGGCGAAAATAACCGCGAGCATTTCAAGGTCAGCGGCATGATAATTTCGCTCGGCATCATTGAGAGATCTCGAGATAAACGCAACCGGGTGCCATACTCCTTCTTGTTGCTGCGATAGAACAGCTCCAACGCCCATGCCTGAACTGTCGGTTTCGACTCGGTAAGGGTCGGTATCTGTTGGCATGGCTAATGCGGGGGCAGACAAAAGTGTAGCTTTCAGCTGATCCATCGCGGCTTGACATTTGTCATCCCAAACGAAATCAACCTTCTCCAAGGTTAGGTTGTTTAGGGGACGTGCAATTTGTGCGAAGTTCTTGACGAATCGTCGATAGAAATTGAGGAAGCCCAAGAACCCTCTTAACTGTTTTCGGGTGGTGGGTTGGGGCCAGTCGACGATCGCCTGTACTTTTTTGGGTTCCATCTTAACTTTGTCTTGGGATACGATGATCCCGAGGAACTCCGTTTCTTGTACTTCGAAATCGCATTTGTCATGTCGGAGATAAAGGTGTTCTCATCTGAGGATCATGAGGACTTCTCTAACCACCTTGCGGTGTTCTTCTAGGGTCTTCGTAAATATCATTATGTTGTCGATGTATACAATGACCATTCTGCGATCGATGAGTTCTTTGAATAACGAATTCATCATTGTTTGAAACGTCGCGGGTGAGTTGGTCAACCTGAAGAACATTACGAGGGGTTTGAACAATCCTTGGTTAGTTCGGAACGCGGCCTTCCATTCGTCTCCTTCCGCCATCCTGACATTATTGTAACCCCATCTTACGTCAAACTTGGTGTAAAACCTAGCTGACTTCAACTTGTCGACTAACTTGTTGATTAGGGGTAAGGGGTACCGATTGCATACGGTGATTGCGTTAAGCTTTCGGTAATCCTGTACTGGGTGGAGTCTTCCATCTTTCTTCTTAATGAAGAAGAATGCAAAAGCGAAGGGACTTTTAGAAGGTCTGATGCGACCCGATTGAAGATTCTCTTCGAGGAAGGCGTCTAGCTCCTTTTGTTCGCCTGGACCGAGGGGGTAAACCTTGCAATCGACGGAGTGATCTCCGGGCATAAGTTCGATAGCATGGTCCCAAGGTCTCCGTGGTGGTAGTTCGTCAAAGGATTCTTTTGTGAACACATCGGCGAAGTCATGTATGTATGATGGGACTGCTTCTTCGAAGGTTTTCTTCTTCTTTTGTGCAAACTCCTTGGCGGCGATGTCGGTGGCTGTATTCCTTAAATAGGAATCGATGTTTAATTGGAAGAGACGATTGCCTTCTGAGAAGCACACTTCTTCCTCATCATCGTCCTCATCTTCGAGAAGCCCAGGTAGGTGATCATTTTTACACCTAAATTCTAATCGACCGGTGGGCCAGTCAATCAGAGGATTATGAATCCTGAGCCAATCGTGTCCAAGGAACACGGTGTTGATCCCTAAATCTGTCACGGCAAGGGCAATCTTTTCATTGTGGTCGAGTATATTTAATTCTACGGCAACCATTTCTGTTATGTCGCCTCCGGCATTGAGAGTGCCATCGGCATTGTAGACTTTGACCACCCTTGGTAACTTGACGGTTTCAATCCCGTGTTCTTTGACGTATTTGACATCGATAGAAGATCCAGTACATCCCGAATCGATTAGAGCCTTTGTTTGGTATTTGTGGCCATTATCGGTTTTAATTTCGACCGGGATTTCTAGGCTGTTGCGGGTCTTCCATCTCTGCGAAGCTTTCTTAAAGCGGGGTTTCTTCTGTAGATCTCAGAGGATCCAAGCTGATTCTTCTGACGTCATTCGTTTTAAATCATGGATGAGGGTTTTGTCGACTTCTGGTAATCGTTGATCATGTACGAAGGATCTGAGATGGGTTATAGCTCGTTTCTCGTCTCCTTGTATTTGTCTCTGGATCCAACGAATCGACCAGGGATCGACGGTGTTTACCCATCGTGCTTCCGCATGTTTGCGTAGTTTGGATCGGCCGGTTGAGCCAAAACCTTTGTTTCCTCATTTTGTTTCATCTAGTGTTTTTACTTCAGCGACTTTTGGTGTAGAAATCTTTTCGAGGATTAACTGTGCTACGCGATCTTGCGGTTTCACATGGAAATCCTTATCAGAGTGGTTGACGAGTAGGATTTTTACCTCCCCCCTGTAGTCAGCATCAATGACACCGGCTCCGATGGCTATCGAAGCTTTGACAGCTAACCCAGATCTAGGGGCGATATGACCATAATGGCCTGATGGTATCTTCATGCTTAACTTGGTGAATACGAGTGCTTGATTTCGCACAGGAACCACAACTTCTTCAGCTGCATAGATGTCATATCTGGCAGCACCATTGGATCCGCACTGTGGAAGCGGGATGGTCTTATCCTCACGTTTAACCTCTAGGGGTACCTCTCGTTTAAGGATGCTTATTTTATTCACCTTGGCCGGCGATAACTCACCCACGGCTTTCGGTGTTTCGGTCTCGGGTTCACTCTCAGATGGTTGTTCAATAGATAACACATTGAATTTATTTTCAGACAGAACAACAATACGGGAGCTACTGAATTCAGACGAAGCAGTATGACCGGCTACTGTTCGTCGACGGAAAAACCCTGTTCCTTCATTTCCTTCATAATTTCAACCATCTCATTCGTTTGATAATAGATTCTTGCGCCGTTAATATCGATGTAGCGGAGACGGGGTTGTTGGGGACGACGGGGGCGCATGTGGTCGGCACAGGGCCAATCCTTTCCACATGTAAAACACTTTCCTTCGGCACGGGCTTTGTCGATATCCATCGGTATTCCTCGTCCCGTAAACGTTCCAACCTCCTTTGGTGGCGCAGGTTGGGGATTGCGGAAACCCGACAGAGGGTTGGCTGGCGGCAGGGGAGGTCTGGCAGGGGCTTGGTATCGCGGCGGATATTTCTGTGGATCCAGGGGCCAGCGGAAGGTAGGACAATTATCTCTTCTGGTTGATCCTCCGGTGTTAAGAGCTTTGCGAGCTCTTCTATTCTGGAGGGATATTTCTGCCTGTCTAAGGCATCGTTCCCACCATGTGATATCCGTGGAACCAGCAAGTGTGGCATGTGCTTGTTCTACGAATCCAATCACCTCCTCTTTGATTCCTTGTTGGACGATACGTACCAGCATTTCGTCGAAAGAGGGGCTGTGTTCGTAACCAGCCTCATTCATCAGCTGCCCCATCTCAATAAAGAAATCTTCGATGGTGCGCGTGCCTTGTTTCAGTGTCATCAGCTTCTCGTACGCCTCCCTATGAGCGGTCGCTGGCTTGAATTGGATGTCTAGCATTTCAACGAAGTTGGTCCACGTGTGTGGGCCTCCGATGTGATTGTCGAAGTACCAGTCAGCGAACCTTCTTGCCAAACTCGGATTTTCATCTCCGAGGAAGCCGAGCATGATAACGATCTTTTGCTCGTTGGGGGGGTGAATCGGGAAACCGAGAAAGTAGTTGCAGAGCGATGTCATCCACGCCTTGTATTTGGATTTATTGCCCTTAAACACGAAAGGCTTGGGGGCGACGGACTTTCCCAACACAGGTCCCTGGGGAGCCATAGGAGGTGGCGAGGGACGGCGAGGAATCTGCACTCTCGGCAGACGTGGTGAGTTCGGAGGAGAAGAGCCAGGACTATCTGGGCTTTCTGGACCTCCGCCCGGGAACGGCAGCATGACGATACGGAGAGGGCTGTGAGCCCGACCTTTGCCCTTATCCTGGGGTATCTCAAGGTGGTGGTGTGTCGAGCGTGGTGGCCTTGATGGTAATACAGGGCTGTCTCGCTGCATATCCATGAGAACTCCTTGGGCGCGGTACAGCGTAGGACTTCTTGTGGGTTTAGGCGCGAACGACGGACCGTGTAGGATGGGATCTTCTTCGTATGCCTTGATCCAGAGAGCATATTTCTCATTGAAGTCAAGGTCTGGGTTCTGATATGGGCGGACGACTTCGGGGACATATTCACGAATGGCACCTGCACCAGACATTGCCGATCCGAGTGAAGTAAAAGGTGTACGCGGGGTCTGTCCACTGCCAGATGCTCCGTCAAGCGGACTCTCTGGTGGGCGCGACTGAATGCGGGAAAAGGATGACGGAACCTCTAAAAACTCCGAGTTTCTTCGGGCAGACAGGATAACGGCTTCTTCAACAGCTTGATTCAGCTGGTGTGGGTTCCAGCAGAGAGGGGTAGACGGGTATAGCCCGGTGTCAAACTATGCGGTAACAATGCGTATATCAGTGTGATGTTACAGGTGATCACGTGAACCTGCCCCAACTATCGCTATGAGGACCATTCGCACCAGTCGGTCTGCACCGGTGAACAGGGGCTAGTGCACTATGCCCAAAGCAACGTTATCCTTATTTATACGGCGGACAACCGTGTATGCAAACTGTTTCTGTGTTATGCGGGGCCCATCAAGCGGTACCATACTATAATCCCTTAACCCTGGGCCCGGGTGGCTTTAACGCAGCTAAGCGCAATGAAGAACATCGGGACAAAGTCGATTTAACGTCTGACGGACGCCTGTAAGAAATCTTGCGAGGGGGAAGCAGTCACCTGCTCGATGGTTTGCTAGTGGGAGCTAAGGGCTCGACCAGCTAGGCAAAGAAGAGAAGAGAAGCGAAGAAGAGTGATCGCGAAAGAATCGCGGGAGAAGGAGGGTGAGGAGTCGGGAAGCACAAAGTGCGCTTGGCAAAGAGTTACGCTTGGAATTATATCAGGCTCAAACTCAAAGTGAGAATGAACTGAAAAGATGAGAATTCCAAGCATGCAGAACTACTATGATACAGGCGGGTTTATATACCTACTACCGTGGCTGCGCTATGGAATACGATAGAACATCTCAGAACGATTACCTAACCTATGACGTCATGGAATCTTCCGGAACATTCGACGACCTTCTGATAAGATAAGAGATTAGATAAGGCGAGAATGAACGTTGGCGAAATAAGATTCTCATGTTTCTGACACCAACTTGGTGGAGATCGAGTCTGCAGAGGTGGACTCGGTCCTGCTCTTCTTGTTGGTGGAGGAAGAAGAGGAGCCTTTGGACGTCTTGTCCTTAGGCTTACTGGAGGTGGAGGTAGAGGTGGCACCGGACGAACTGTCCTTGCTGGAGTTGGATGATTTGGAGGCGGATGCGGAGTTGCTGGAGTTCGACCCGGAGGTTTTGGTTGCGCGGGCAATCTCGTCCCTGTGTTCCCAATACTGATGGTCGATCTGCTGGGCGAGAGCACAGAGTTTGTGGATGTTGTCGGGTTTGCCTTGACGAGTGAGCTTGTCCTTGATGCGGTCCAGGAGACTGGAGTAGAAGCTTCATCAGAGAGCTCCTTGGCCCCAGTCTCAGACCTAGCTGGTGAGTTGGTTCCACTTGATGATATATTTGGAGATGCACTGGGTGTTGCGCATCTGGAGGCGCTCAAGCTGAGCTTCAGCATCTGTGATGGGGTCATGAGGTCTAAAGTTGGACTGCAACTCATACAGGAAAATATGCCAGCTGTCCATCCACGTGGGTTGGAGACCTGGCACTTCAAGTCCAAGGAGGTCTGGCTCAAAGTATTCAAGCATGGTCCCCTTGAGGTAGGACTGAGTGAAGGTTACCTTGGTCCGATCCTTGCGGTAGGTCCGGGGATTGGCCTGGAAGTGGAATTCGCACTGGACAATGAAAGGGCAGAGTTTTTTCAGGTCCGTCCCGTCAAATGGGTCAGGTTCCCAGACCTTGGGCTTAGAGTCTTTGGTCTTCTGTCATCAGAGTGCTTGGTGGGTCATCCCCTTGATGGCATTGGTGAGTTGGGTGAAAGGTTTGTAGGCAAGTGGGACTTGGTTGTGTTCTTCATCTTTGGGGTTATCTCCGTTGGGGAAGTGCCCAGCAGAGGAACCCTGGTTAGAGTCCACGTCGGAGGAACTAGAGGAGTCATTTTCACCTGGGTCATCCCCGTTGCCCCTTCTACATGAAGGCATCAGGGTGCTGGATCGGACTTGGACAGATTTCTCATCATCCCATTCCTGGGGACCCATTAGAAGAAGTTCAGGGCTGAGAGTGAGTGGAAGAGGTGTTAGTGGGGACAAGGGTTATCTATCATGTGCCTCGGAGATGGAGGGCGCAGTGACCATGGTGCATGCAGAGAAGCTTCAAAAGTCTCCAGGGACCCCACAAGAGCTGCCAAAGGCAGTCTGCAGGACCTGCTCTTGTTGAGTGGTGCAGTGAGTACATGTAGCCATGAGGGAGTGTGAGCCTTGATAAGGGTGAGTATGAATATACTGTCAAGTCTGGGTCCTCTAGACTCAAGTCCAATCAGAGGTCCGAAGATTAGTGTACGAAGTTCGTAAGGAGGATGAACGGAGTTTGGAGTGGCAAGGAGATACCTAGGAGGACATTGGCATGGGACTTATGTGTCGCATCCTTGCCTAGGCTCTGTCCTTGTATTTCGTAGGAGAGAGGAAGAGAGAGGAGAAAGAAGGGAGTTGGACGAGAGACAGCGTCCGAAGTCCCTCTGGTGGTCATCTGAACTGTTCTCAACATCATTTTCCTCATCATCGTCAGTATCCAGGTCCTCGTCCTTGACCCCTCATTCATATCCAACCCTCATCCTTGGTCAGGTTTTTCCCCTATCATTGTCAATTTCCCTTATCATTGTCAATTTCCATTTCATCATTGTCAGTTTCCTTCGTCTTCATCACTTCCCTTCATCTTCGTCAAGTTCTCACGTCTTCGACTCCTATCGCCCTCGATCCAGTCCCATCCACGACCACATCCACACACACCCGGTCCTCACTGTTGACCGGATTATTAGTTTCCTGTCTGGAATATCATCCAGAACACTCTCTTTTTGCTCTAGTGCACTGAGGTCGGTCATAGTGGTCTGTCCCCGATACTAACCCTCCACAGGATCCCTTGGGACAAGGATACTCAACCCCACTCATATCATCTCACATCCACTAACTATCTTTCACTGACAAGTCATTCACAACAGCAGGGCACACTCAAGTGGTACAAATGATTACATGCTGAGTTAGAGAAACTAGGGTTCTAACGTACTGATGCTAACTGGGGAGTTTTCATCACCCAGATTGGCATGTACCTACTAATCCTCACTTCCCATGTGGACAATTGCATGGTAACTGATAGCTTGAAGGAGCTTGTCCATGAATTCAAGAGTGAGATCAGCTGTCAATTCAAAATCACAGACCTAGGGCCCATCCATTGGCTGCTTGGAATGAAAATCACCCATGATTGTGAGGCTTGGATGATAGCACTGTCACAGGAACCCTATATCTCTGTAATACTGATGAAGTACAATTTCACTGATGCTCAGCCTCTTTCCATCCCAATGGACCCTAACCTCCAGCTCACTCAGAACCAGTCACCACAGTCTGTGACTGATGCAACTAGAATTTGTCAGGCCCCTTACCATGCTATGCTCAGATCCCTTATGTACTTGGCAGTTGGTACACAGCTAGATATAGTGTTTGCCATCTCCATGCTCACTCAATTTATGGAGAACCCTGGATGGGCACATTGGGAATTGCTCAAACAAGTTTACTGCTACATATCTCGTTGGTACTAAAATCTGGCACCTAACCTATGGCACATAGTCTAATGACCTAGTTGGGTATGCCAATGCTGATGGAGTGTCACAGGAACATCACCATGCCATTACTGGCTTTGCCTTTCTGGTTGACAGTGGTGCTATCCTTTGGGGCTTGTGCAAGTAAGAGCTTGTCACTCTCTTGATGACTGAAGCAGAATATGTTGCTGCCATGCATGCTGCCAAGGAGACCATTTGACTTCATAGGTTGATCAGCAAGATCTTTGGGCCACTCAAGGACCCAACTGTGCTTTATGGCAATAACCAGTCTGCTATTGCTTTGACCAAGGAGGGGAACTATCACACATGTACTAAATATATTGATA
>JBBPTJ010000504.1:0-13089 GCA_038094035.1 Pulveroboletus aff. ridleyi
CCACTGACATCTTTCACCATATCCGCGTCTTTGATAGCCATGAGGGCGACCTCCTTGCCACCATCAATAGTAGCATTTCTGCAGGACTAGCCCCACTCGCGTGGTCCAATGACAGCACACACGTTTTCGCTCCATCAAGACTCACAGTCAAGTGTTTCGATCTATCTACCGGGCGCAAGGTTTCTGAGTCAGAGTCTCTCGGTGGTGGCACTGTCTTTTCTATTGCTCTGGCTGGTAATGAAAAATTTATCGCTACCTATGCATCCTCTTCGATCTTCCTCTTGGATTCATCCATCCTCTCTCTCATTGGCTCTCCTATTGAGAGCAGCGAAACTGTTCGGACAATTGCCATCTCCCAAGATAATATCTACCTGGCGACTGGAGGAGAAAAAGGAAAAATCGTAGTGCATGACCTTGGTCGCATTCTTCCGGATGAATATGGTCCGTTTCATGTAGGTGTTTGACCATTTATGATGTCACTGCATCGGCTGAACGTCATTATCTCCAAGCACTCTGCGACACCAGGCGACCATGCTAACAACTCATTTCACTCTCACGCGGTAGTATTTTATCCCTTTGCCTCAGAATGAGGTATTGCTGACACCCTCGTTATGTATGTGCACCAGGAAGATCTTAGAGAATCAGATTCCGTCGTGTCAGAGACTCACAGGGAGGGCGATCTCCTCGAGGTATTTGTTGTTTCACTTCGGTCTCGCACAGAACCCTCACAGTCATATAGACTGAGGTGTCATTAGGCATGCAGGCTGCCGAGTTCAACTACGATGAGGCTAGTCATCAGTATATTTTCCTCTTATATTAGTATTGACACTACTGCAGCCGCCCTCTCCGACATCTTCTCACCCCCGCAAGGATGATGGATCGTCACCTGATTTACGTCGACCAGCAAATGCACCTCTAGGAAGTAATGTTGATGCTGCCAAGTCATCTTGGCGCAGTCCCATCTTGAAAAGGCTCGTACCCACCTGGGCCAAAAAGGGTAACAAGGATGCAGAATCGCATGAGCTCGGTCGAGCACCCAGAGAGTCACGCCAGCCCGCAGATCGTCGTTCACATTCTCCCCCACCAGCGAAAGTGAAAGCCTCCCCCGCGGGTCCTTCACGGATGGCTGCTGCTCAACTCAATCCAGTGAGCATCTTTTCTTCGTAGGCGATCCAACGTGGTATGCTTAACCTGTGATCATAGCGAACTTCTACTGGGAAGAGAAGGGTTCGTTGTTCCTTGTGTTTGTGTGCTGTGGCTCATCAAACTTTGCAGTTTAATCCTCTCGCTCAGCTGGAGCGTCGACGGCAACTCGAGGCTGCTTCCCGCGATGGTCAATCTGCTGGAGAGCAGGGCGTTTGTTTTTTTCTTCTTGTCTGTGCGCGGGCGCTCACCAGGCATTGCAGGATCCATCACACACCGAAGCTGGTGACCCCAGTGATCCGATCAAAGATGCATCTGGTAGTGGGCAAGGCTCTACAGATCCGGCAGGGGCACGCACAGTGGGTTTTTCGTTCCCGTCATATGTACTCAGTCACAATCACTCGTTCCCCACTAGATCCAACAAGTGAACAATAAAACTCTACCCTCTGCCTCTACCGGGGGCGTCTATGTCACGGTGCGCGTACCCTGCCTGTCCTTGAGTTGTGAGACTCACAATGAATGACATCAGCAAGAGTCAGGCAGGCCTATGCTGCGACTGGCGATTCCGCTTCCCACATGGATGTGTTGTGGGTCTGGTATGGGTGATGGGACGCACGGATCGAGGTGATTTGATACAACACAGGACATCGACTGGTCATTTCGTGCAGCTTCGCAATACTACCATGAAGACTCTCTTCCACAACCGAGCCCGCTTGATCATATCTACTGACGACTGTCAAGGACGTTAGTGTCAACTTGCAGTCAGGGTGTGCAACAGAACGAAATCCCTGGACATCTAAGCTTTTTCCGTCCCCGCATTCTTGACGCAGGCATTTAAGACTACGAAACATATTTTCGAACAGACTTGCTAGTGAATATTCGAGTAATCCCTTGTTCGAGCTGTCTCACGGACGGCTCTTGGGAGTTTAACAGTGCAACACACTTGGACGGATGTGATGTACGACGCTGTCTGGCAAGGTCGTTTTTGTGCATGATCGAAGCTATCGACGTCGTACTCGGGCTCTCCATACACCTCTCTGAGGGTATGACTACCCTTGACAGCGAGGTAGAGTTTCATTGGTGCTGGGTCGCTGACCATTCCCCCAAATACACTCCAAACCAAGAAGACCCCGAGAGCAATGGTGGATACGTAGTGTAGACAGGGACCCTTAGGAAATTCCATATTGTCATTGGCCAGTGGAGACAGGCAGGCCCAAATAGCATCAAGTGGGATGCAGTGATCAGGTGACTTTGTTGGCACATAAGCGTTAAACAGTGCTACACGACATTCCAAGGATCGAGTGTCTCCACCCAAATAGAGAGCGATATGCAAACTATACTCTCATTAATAATGGAGTGCCTGAGACGAATCCCCAGGACCATCCCCACCGCTGTGTATAGTGAGGCGGTAGCGAGGGTCGCAAGAGTGGACACAGAATATGGCTAAGTCAGATGTCGGACCCAAGTTCAATTACTGAGCTATTAGAAATCTGAGAAATGTTAATTTATGTACGACTAGATATGATGCAACAGCAAATGACGCCACCTCTAACCGGAACCCTCCACCGGGGATATCAACGCACGAATTCAGCTAATCAATGCATCATGTATATCACGATGAACCTGGCGTGCACTCAATCGGAATGGTCCGCATATGGCCCGTGGTGGCTCCGTGACTTCTGCGTGGATACCTATGATACAACTTCTGTGTGAATGCTTATGATACGATCAACCAGCGGTGATCTGGACACATGCCTTGGATGTAGGTATTCCTCTAGAATATGATCGCCCGTTGTTTAAGGTCGTCATGGAACCCATACTTGTTTTTTCCTTGGTGTGTGGCAGGCGGGGCGAATGCGGACTCTGCCGCAGTGCGCTCGTCGTGAACCGAGTCCTGTAATTGAAATATGATGAGCACTCACAGCTTCGAGAATAAGACAACTTCTGGGCAACGAGAAAGATTTCATCAACGTGAGCTGCTTACCTGAACCTTGCAACAAGGCCACTCAGCTGGGGTTTGGACAAGCGCCGAGGCTATGAGGGAGCCCATATAAAGAATAACGATGACGAAACGTGTTTATGGGGCGACGTTGCGCACGAGTAAACTGAAAACCTCGTTTCTCCACACCTCCTCAAACCCATAACCACGCACTGTCACTACGAATGTCCTCGACCAACATTGGTGCGTACTGAGCGCTCTGAGGAGCAATGATGTCGAATGTTGACAGTTCAATAAGACCCGATAATAACACTTGACATTGATCACCCTAGTTGGTTGCGGGTAGCCGGGTTCCACCCTGACGAAAAATATCTCTTGGGCTACAGTGAGGATGCGGTGCGACAGTGGCGGCTGGAAGATGGTCAAGAAGTTAAGAAGCAACTGTTCAGGGAGTCTTTGCGCACTGTTTCTGTGTCACAGGACCACAAATGCATTGTTTGTGGGATCAAGGACGGGGGAGCGAGTGTATGGGACGGAGAGATGCAAGGAAAGATTGTCGAGGTAGAGGGTGGAACTCACGATACAGACAATCGACATCTCTCCTGACTCAGCAAGGTTTGCCACTGGAGCCGACAATGGTACAGTGAGTCTGTGGAACATCGAGACAGGGGAGCGACTCGTCGGCCCGCTCCAGCATAACAGTGGTGTCTACGGAATCAGATTTTCTCCCAACGGAAAGCGGATTGCCACCGCTGGTTCCTCTCACCCGGAAATCCGCGTCTTTGATAGCCACAAGGGCGACCTCCTTGCCACCATCGAAGATAACATTTCTGCAGGACTAGCCCCACTCGCGTGGTCCAATGACAGCGCACGCATTTTCGCTTCATCAAGACTCACGGTCAGCTGTTTCGATCTATCCACCACGCACCAGGCTTTTGAGTCAGAGTCTCTCGGTGGCAGCACTGTCTTCTCTATTGCTCTGGCTGGTAATGGTAAATTTATCGCTACCTATGCATCCTCTTCGATCTTCCTCTTGGATTCATCCATCCTCTCTCTCATTGGCTCTCCTATTGAGAGCAGCGAAACTGTTCGGACAATTGCCATCTCCCAAGATAATACCTACCTGGCGACTGGAGGAGAAAAAGGAAAAATCGTAGTGCATGACCTTGGTCGCATTCTTCCAGACGAATATGGTCCGTTTCATGTAGGTGTTTGACCATTTACGATGTCACTGCATTGGCTGAACATCATTGTCTCCAAGCACTCTGCGACACCAAGCCATGACAACAACTCCTTTCACTCTCGCGCGGTAGTATTTTATCCCTTCGCCTCAGAATGAGGTATTGCTGACACCCTCGTTATGTATGTGCACCAGCAAGATCTTAGAGAATCAGATTCCGTCGTGTCAGAGACTCACAGGGAGGGCGATCTCCTCGAGGTATTCGTTCATCCACTTCGGTCTCGCACAGAATCCTCACAGCCACATAGACTGAGGTGTCATTAGACATGCAGGCTGCCGAGTTCAACTACGATGAGGTTCGTCATCAGTATATTTTCCTCTCATATTAGTGTTGACACTACTGCAGCCGCCCTCTCCGATATCTTCTCACCCCCGCAAGGATGATGGATCGCCACCCGATTTACGTCGACCAACAAATGCACCTCTAGGAACCAATGCTGATGCTGCTGGGTCATTTTGGCGCGGTCCAATCTTGAAAAGGCTCGTACCCACCTGGGCCAAAAAGGGTAACAAGGATGCAGAATCGCATGAACTCGGTCGAGCACCCAGGGAATCACGCCAACACACAGATCGTCGTTTACATTCTCCCCCACCGGCGAGAGTAAAAGCCTCCCCCGCGGGTCCTTCGCGGATGGCTGCAGCTCAACTCAATCCAGTGAGCATCTTTTCTTGGTAGGGGATTCAACGTGGTATGCTTAACCCGTGATCATAGCGAACTTCTACTGGGAAGAGAAGGGTTCGTTGTTCCTTGTGTTTGTGTGCTGTGGCTCATCAAACATTACAGTTTAATCCTCTCGCCCAGCTGGAGCGTCGACGGCAACTCGAGGCTGCTTCCCGCGATGGTCAATCTGCCGGAGAACCGGGCGTTTGTTTTTTTCTTCTTGTCTGTGCGCGGTCGCTCACCAGGTATTGTAGGATCCATCACATGCCGAAGCCGGTGACCCCAGCGATCCGAACAAAGATGCCTCTGGTAGCGGGCAAGGTTCTACAGATCCAGCAGGGGCACGCACAGTGCGTCTTTCATTCCTGTCACATGTACTCGGTCACGATCACATGTTCCCCACTAGACCCAAGGAGTCAACAATAGAACTCTACCCTCTGCCTCTACCGGGGGTGTCTACGTCACGGTGCGCGCACTCTGCCTGTACTCAAGTTGTGAGAGACTCACGATGAATGACATTAGCAAGAGTCAGGTAGGCCTACGCTACGACTGGCGATTGCGATTCCGCTTCCCACATGGATGTGTTGTGGGTCTGGTACGGGTGATGGGACGCACGGATCGAGGTGATTTGATACCACACGGGACATCGACCGGTCATTTCGTACAGCTTCACAATACAACCATGACGATTCTCTTGGAATGACTGCCAAAGACGTCAGTGTCGATCAGGGTGTACAATAGGATGAAATCCTTGGAGCGTCTAAGCTTTTTTCGTCCCCGCATTCTTAACGCAGGCATTCGAGACCACGAAACATATTCTCGAACACAGACCTGGTAGTGAATGTTCGAGTAAGCCCTTGTTCGAGCTGTCTGGACAGCCCTGGGGGTCTGTAACCTTACAACACACTTTACGTCCAGCTGGCGATATCGTGCTCATCCACTTACAGCCACGTTGAAGCGTTTGCTCTCTGCTCCCATGCTTCCACGGACCGAATTTCTTCTCACCATTGTCATACATGGCCCGCTTGACAGCATCCTTGTCAATGTCTCGTGGAACCTCGAAGGAGTGCGGGTCATTCAATGGTCTATTCACGCTTCATCGACGGATTATGAACGTTGCACGCCACTGATCCTCCCGTCCATAATGAGAAGGCATACCGGCACGCTGGAATGACGCATGTATTGACCACACGTCAGTTCTAGGAGAAAGTCAGACTAGTCAGCGGCGACTGAGAATGGCAGGGAAACGCGAAGCCTTTTGATGGGTCACCTCGCACTACGAGGTGAAAGGCAGTGGCACCCGAAAGCAGATTTTTTTAGCATACATACCACATCCGTAGAGTCTGCCCGGATGAAAAAAGAGGGCGGCGGCAAACTTGGAGGTCGAATCGTTGCGTGGCTGCAGCTGGTAACGAGGTCGCTCACCTTGTAATAGTCTCCGGTCCTAAACTTCGTCGGCTAGAGCGTTCGGATGTGAAGCGGGGTGACGACCTCGAACCAGGTCCAAGCTTCGGAGATCACTGGCACTCTCCTCTCCAGCACCATTCCTGTGACCCGCGAGAGCCACGGGATGTCACGTACTTGCCAAGTACTTGAAACCAATCCCCGGTGTTTCTGTTCTGTCCGCGTCTGAAGGCGTTGTTGGTGTCAAGCGGACAATCATCTAAGCACCATAGTGGTACATGCGTACGTGCGACATTTATATGGAACGTCTATAAGCGCAAACGTGAGTCAATGTTGTTCCAGACGGACCAGTATAGATATGACACGACGTGATGAGTCGATATACATCTGAAAAGTCGCTGTGTAATGTTATCGCTTGACGGCTCTAAGCCAGCTATCTGAACGTTGTGATTGGACGAGGACGAGCAAAAGAAGAAAATTTCAGGGTGGTCTCACAAGAAAACGGGCGGAGCCCATCCTAAGGTCGCTTTGAATATCCTGATCCCTATAGCGACCCGTGAAGCATCCTTGAACGCATACATACCATTCTGTGTACCGTAAGCGGCAAGCTGACCAAACGGGCATTGTGAGCTAACTTCCGCAGCAGGAACGTAAGGAGCACGCACATCTCCGAGGGTATTGACTACCCTTTGGCAGCGCGGCAGAATTTCATGGATACTGGGTCGCTGGCCGTCCTCCCAAACACACCCCAAACCAAGATAATGGTGGACACGTAGTGTGAACAGGGAGAGTCGTGCTGTATTTCCAGGCACGACAGCCAAGATGGTGGCGTATGGGCAGGGAGCCACTTATAGTAAAGCGCGGAACGTTGAAAGCCGGTTTAGCCTAGAGGGACGAGGATAACAAGGTGGCGCCCGTCTTCGCCAACCACGAACGCGGTTTGAAAACGTATGCACGTCGAGCGCCTCCAGAACGGCGGGTCGTCCCACACGAGGATGTCCTTCCGACAAATGGAGAACACCGACATACCAATCGCGGATGATAGTATGACATCGGCGATGATGGGATGGATGTCCGCGCCAGTAATTGAGGTCGGTTTTATGGCTGGCTGATAAGCGCTTGAGCTGGCGAGTTGGCAGAACTTCGCACATGTCGGACGATGTACCAACTGACCGGGTACGACTGGCAGGTGGCGTCACGCCACTTCCACCACGTGCCATCTAAGCCATCTATTAAGCGCCAGAAACCCCAGACTCCTAACCCAGCCGCCTGTCGAGAGCGGCAAGCAATTGGGTAGGGGGTCTGCAGATACCAGCATGTTCTCAGCAACGAAGACCCTACCTCGTCATTCGAGGTGTGACACACTCGTTTTTGCTTGACGGCCAAGGTCTTCTGAGAGCCAGCGGATACAGTTAATGGAAGCGCCTCACGTTTTCTCCCGTTCCGAAGGCTGCCCGTGTTCGTGTCCAAGCCAATTGGAAGAGGTTGGTCATGAATGGACCCACGGCATTACAAGGAATAAACCCAAGGCTTGAGTGGGTGGTGTTGGTCTGAAAGCGATCCCTTGGGAAGATGTCAGTTTCCTTTTCAGGTGTACTCAGCTGATCAAGCAAACATGGGGAGTCACCATGAAAAATGACCTCCACCGTACCAACGAGCGTCGTGGTCGATGGCTCTCTAAGAGCTTAGGTTAGTCTGGTCACTAAACTAGAAGGTTGCAACACCACAATCACCCCTGCGAAAATATATCGCCCTGAGCTGGCGGGCTGCCGCCGCCATCCGTATCGCCTAACACAGCAAGTCGATATATCGACCTGTTCCGATAAAGTCCCCAAACATCCCCCGCTCTCTTTCCCATTTCCAGTCTTCCATCCACAGTCCATTTATCACCATGCAAAACGGCTGGGAAGCTTGGGAGGACGTGCCGCCTCCTCTCGTGGACGGAAACATGGGCGCTCAGGCCCCACAAACGCATATTCCACCCCCTCCGGGTGCAACTATGATGCCTACACCCAATGGACCGGCGCCGCCCCATACCACACCCACGGGTATGATGCAGTATCCTTGGGGCACACCTTTTGCTGGGTACGCCCCCGTTTTTCGAGTTCGCTCGCCTAGCACGCTCACGGATCATCGCAGACACTCACTCTCCCACCCCAACCCCAACGATGAGGGAGCTGCATGGCGCCAGTACTACAATCCCCCGGCATATCCACAGCCATCAGGGCCAAGTCCATACATTTCCCGTCAGCCCATGTACCCAGAGATGCAGACGCACGACCCGTTCGCGCATTATCACCACCACAAGGCGTACAGCACGTCATATCCAACCCCAAGCTCGACCAAGCCATCGAACTATTTTCAAAAACGCTCCCCGTGGCCAACACAAGGCGATCTGTCGCCGCTGGATATCCCAACGAGGATGCCAGATGTAGCTCCGTTCGCACCACGTGCGTTCGATATGCCTACGCCCGCATCGACCCTCTCGCGCACGATCTCTGCCGGTGCTCGCATCCCACCCGGGATGTACCTCGAACGCCCTGAACAATGGCGACACGACTTCAAATTCAAGTCAGGCTTTGCATCCATGTTGCGCAGTTGGTCCAACCCCGCACGGACCGCGGATGGTCAGTCTCGGCGTTTTTCTTCCTTTCAGGGTCTCGTCCTTTTATGAGAAAAAGAATGTTCATCAGACCTTTTTATAGATTTCGTCGACAGTGCCAAGCTAGATCTTCATCCATATCTCCACTACAGCAGGTCCCGTTCGATGACGGTGTATGATTTACGTCGCGAGCCCCTATCACTGATGTTTCGAGCACTGGACCGCCATCCGCTTGCGAGCGACATGGATCACTCCGTCACACGCCCACCAACGCAGTACATGCGGCTCTATCACTCCCGTCTGCCATGGTACATCGACATCAAGGCCAACGGGGCCCCATACATCTCCCTCGCAGACTTTTTCCAGCAACTGTTCGTTGCGCTCAACAGGCCGATATCCAAATACGACTTTTACAACAGCGAACTGGACGACGACGATCGCGACGTCGTCACGCGCGCCTTCTTTGCACGATGTCAGCATAGAGACGAGAAAATGGAGGGCGTGAAACGAGTCGATTTCCTCCGCGGAAAGGTCGAATGGATGGGGTTGATCCCAGGCAAGGACGGAATGTGGCGGTTGAGAACCGGCTGAGTGACTCCAACATATGTATACTTTTTTTTTTCTTTTCGCACCGACATCTCATTCACTGTCTTGCTTTCCTTGTGTCCGTCTGACATTATACGTTATGAAGCACCGCCATCCCCAATGTACGATTCTCCCGCGTTCTTGCCCACGAAGGCGCTTGTTTCCCCAAAGACCTAAAAATATTCTCTTATCATCTAGCTAGAATGTAATGATATCATCTCGCGGTAAACCTCGTCTTACCGATCACCCCATGGCGCTAGTGCCATGCAACCCTGCCTGGCGTACACCACCCCGGCCACCTTCTGTCTGCAGCAAACCCGGACAACCTCGGTACGTCTTCCAACCACAGCCGTACGATCGGCACCCGCGTCTCCTCCGCGATATCATGCGCAACGAACATCTTTGACCTCCGATCAAGCATAAACTCGCTCGCTACATCGCCGCTGATCCTCAGCTCTCGCAATCGGACCATCTTGTCCACCATGACGTCCAACGCTCTCTCCGCGCGTCCGATCACGAGATGGCCCCACTGCCGAAACGGCGGGAGTGCGACATCCTGAATCGTCAGGGCGACCACGTTCTGCGAAATCCCGAGTAAAAAGGCGGAGAGCCCCGCGTTGGTGATCCCATCGATTCGATCGAGCACGACTCGTTCGAGCGTCCGAGCAGACGACGCGAAGAGGTGCGCGAGGTCCTTGTCACCCATGTGGGATTGGCTGATCGACAGTTGGGTGAGCGCGCACGTCGGTGGTCGGAGCGCAAATCGACACAGGCTGATAATACCCGGTTGGACGTGGTGCAACTTGAGGATTTTGAGTGCGGGCCATCGTGCCATGCAGCGCGCGAGTTGGACGACGCTGAGCATCCGCGTGAGGTCCTCCGTTCGGTGATGCTTGTAAACCCCTCCGATCGGTCGGTCTTCCACCTGTCCGATCGAGAGCGTGTGGACGTCACGAAGGGCATGCAAGACTGTGAAGAGCGCGTCTGCCTGACAGGGATCCAACTGCCCGAGATGCAACCGTTGCAGGTTCTTCGTGGTACGGAGGATCGCTATCAGAGCCGCCGTAAAGCGAACGCGATCCTCCCGTCGGGGCGGCGCAAAGATGTACGGCCAGTTCTCCAACTTTCCAAAGTTGTTGGTGGTAAAATGACGGAAGCTGTAGCCGAGCAATGGGCGTCTGCTGAGCGCGCTTGCGACGGCGTACACGTCTAGGGGCTGTCCTGGCTGACTCCGCTTGTCGTCGTCCGAGAACGTCAGGCGGGAATGGAGGACATCCATCGCACACGACCATGTACGGCACACCTGCGCAAACGAAAGCAGATCGTTGTGCCAGCTATCTCGAAACTCGGCATCCTCGAACGTTTTGATGAGGAGTTCGGTGGGAAGAAACCCATTGGTCACTCTGGGGCGAATGGAGACGGGGGGGAGAACCCGTATGATGCGTGTCGTGATGTGCTGGATCCGGTATGTAGGATTAGCAACCATGCGTTCAGGGCCTCCCGACGTGATAGGGGTCCACAGCATGGTCGAGTGAGTAAAGGAGAGTGAGAGAGAGAGGGTATCGCAAGTCAACGAGAGCTCGCGTTCGAGCAAAACATTGACAGATTCGCGGGAGAGATCCTGGACGGCTGTTGGCGGACGGAGGATGAGGGTATCAAAGGACGACCTGGAGGGCGTTTGACTGACGACAACCTCGAACGCGACTGTGAGGCTGGGGAGAGTAGACGTGTTGGGACGCGCATGTTGAACCTGGCCCCTGACGGAGTGGATCACCCGTCCCAATTGTTGAATGTCCTGTGGAAAGTCAGATGAGCATCATTCAGCAAATCTTGTTCGACGACCAGACGTACCCAAACATCAGATCGAACGTCTTTCGGCGACGACCCTTTGCTGCAGTATAAGAGGATACGGGCGGTGGAGAAGAGGTGCCTGGATTGTCCCTCGAACACGACGACGAGCGTGGTCTGCCTAGGCTGCCAGAGCGGAACGTGGACGCGCTTGGGTCCATCCCAGTGGTACTCATAAAACCAGTACTCTGGTCCCGCAGGACGTGACACCGATGTTCTGCTCCTGTCCAATGACGGCTTCATGTGAGAGCATGGTCATACAGAAACCTACAAGCACTGACTTGGGCTTGGACGGTCTCGTCAAGTAAAATTTCGGCGCGACCCTGGTTATCCATACAATGAGTCTAATCCGGAAAGGCTAAATGGCCCATATCCAGAACACCGGTCGAGAGGCGTTCGGAGTTTGAATTTGGGTTACCCGCTGGCCGAGTTCTGCTCGAGCCTAGATCTACGTATATCTGTGGGACGATTCGTGAGTGAGTATGGCCTCTTTGACGAGGCACCGTGAGTCGTCAGACGTGTGGTCGGGCAGTTTCAGCTGGAAATGGACCTTTACCGTAACATGTTCGCCCCGTATGCCGGAAATTCGGGACCGCTGTGTTACAGCATCGGAAGCTCCTTTTCATACAAGGACGGTGCCGGTCTGGCCTCTTCCTTTGCCAACTCAGGTGCGTACGTTGTACATTTCCAAGTTTTCATTTCGATACGTACCTTCTGCATGTTGCTACATTGGGCCCTCCCATCAGGGACTTCGGCCCCCTTCTCTGATACCGAATCCTGTCTCGTCATCACTGGTTGCCGTGAGTCACCGATATATTGGATGCTCGTACCTTGATCCACTGAATGTCAGATTCCACGTACAGCTTTCTATTCAAGGAGAACACCATAGACATTTCGACATCGTGGGTAGGGTGCTCCCTGCACACTGCAACCCACGGCTCGCAATCCCTAGACTTGTACCTGGACACCGTGGCGCGCCGGTACCCCATACCCTAAACAAGTGCAAGGATGTCCAGGAACATTAACAGACAAAGGTACAGAATATATTTGCTGTCTTGGTTTGGATGTCAAGGAGAGCCTATTCTGCTTGGGCTACACGAGAGTCCGTCGGCGTTCTGAAGAGCGTGCGTCTCCTTGCAGATAAACGGTTTCAGCCACCTAGGTCATCACGTTGAAATGGTGTCGAGTGCTATGTGCAAGAACGTCAGGCTCCTATGACATCAACAGCGGTTTCTTATGCTTATCAGGGGGTATTATAATGAGCCTGTAGGTCCTTGTAGTACAACGTTGGGGCCTGGGTTGCGATGATGGAAAAGGGAACTCTTCCAGATGTCAACAGGTGGCGTCCATCACCACGAAATGAACGTGGGCGTCGTTGGATAGAAACGGTGGAAGACCACGAGGACAGCGCTACTGTTCGCCACTCCCACCTAACACAACAAATGTTTGCAGAAAATTGGAAAGCCGAACTGGATCGATTCGCCCGTACTGCGTGGGGTAATCCTCAAGCCTTCCTGACTCGACTCGGCCCTCAAGATGCCGAGTTTGTCGACCTCGGCGAGTTTTCTGACGCATTTAGGGGCCTTACCTCGTCGGTCATGCGGGACACGAAAGTACTTGTGAGAGACGAGTATCGTGTCGCGTTGTTGGTGTTGCAGACAGATCCA